>CABHPH010157657.1:0-23493 GCA_902168325.1 Peromyscus nudipes | reverse complement strand
GTGTGTTTGTGTGTGTGTGTGTGTGTGTATGTGTGTGTGTGTATGTGCGTGCATGTTTTGCTGGGCTTTTGTCCTAGGGCCACACAAATGCTAAGCTACTACTTTTACCACCAAGCTACATCCCCTGACCTCCCCAGGTCATTTTAATGGGCTGTTTATATGAGTTTTGGTTGTTCTCTGGTATGAATCATGCTTTCTCATTCCTTGGTATGGTTGTTATATTGGTTGAAAACTGGGTAATAATAATTCAGTACTTATGGACCCAGTCCTCCCTCTTCTGTAGTTTTTTTTTTTATTGGTTACTGTTTTTTCTTTTGTTTGGTTTTTGTTATAGGCTGTTTCTTTGAGTACTCACTCGAAGTATGAACAGGGCTTCTCAGGACTTTGTGTCTGGGCATTCTCAATTACTTTATAAATTTTACCATGACATCAATGGTTTTATATGTGCTAGTCTTATAGGCTGATTTCTAAAATTGGGGAAAAGGGCATTTGAGTCTGACAAGGAAGGACTTACAACGACACAGATGGTGTAACATCAAAGTTGACCTTCTCCTACATACTTCTGGCTTCAAGTTCAGAAGATATTCTATGAACACACGCCTGATGCTTGTGTGTGGATGACAGGTGGGGGTAGGTATATGTTACTGTCTTATTTTTGTTGTTGTTGTTGATTATTTTAATTTTAAACCCTGTTATTTCCTTTTTAAAATTTTTAATTGAGAATTGAATGTATACAAATAATGTGTTTTGATCAAACTCAACTCCCCATTCTTTCCCTACTCCTATTCTATCTGATCCCTCACTACTTTTCCTTGCCTATATATCATGTGTTCTTAAAAAAATCCTATTGAGTTGGCTTAGTGTTGCCTGTATGTGCATGGATGTATGCTGTGGAATAATGCTGTTGCACACTGATTTAATAAAACGCCAATTGGCCAGTAGCCAGGCAGGAAGTATAGGCGGGATAAGTGGACAAGGAGAATTCTAGGAAGAGAAAGGTTGAGTCAGGAGATGCCAGCCTGCCCTCCAGGGAGCAACATGTAATAGCATACAGGTAAAGCCACGGAACATGTGACGACATATAGATTAACAGAAATGGGCTGAATATAAGTGTGAGAGCTAGTCAGTAATAAGCCTGAGCTAATGGCCAAGCAGTTTTAATTAATACAAGCCTCTGTGTGTTTATTTGGGTCTGAGCAGCTACGGACTGGGTGGGACATAGGAAATCTCTCAGCTACAGGTGTAGCATGAGTAGCCCTTTAGGGGCTGGGTCTCTGGAGAAAACTTCCTTTCTATCCATTAGCAACTATTGACAGCTAGCTAACGTGAAACTTTGTGAGTCCCTTCCCTCTCCATGTAGGGATTTTGTAGTTTGCAGGTCTTGTGCACACAGTTCCAGCTGCTGTGAGTTCATATCATATGTGCAATATTCCTCTTGTGTCCAGCAAATAATCACTTTCTGGAGACATTCTCTGCTTCTGGCTCTATCAGTCTTTCTGCCCCTCTTACACAGTGATTGCTGAGTCTTTGGGGTGGGAGGTGTGATGTATTGCAACTGTCTAACATTCTGAATTTAGTATAAACTGTCTGTAATAAATACTGGAGATTTTCCCTGGAAGGGCCAAGTCTACAGTATACTGTAGAGTCCTAAAATGATATTTCATTGGAAATATTTGTCATTGTAATTGTAACTCAGGTGAAGGGATATATTACCAGTGCCCCGAATGCCTGAAGAATGCAGTAATGTTTTCTTTCTTCTTACTCTATCTGTCTTCATCATTTTATCATTCTATTTTTAAAAATTAACTTTCCAACTAAGAATTTTTTAGTGACTTCCCACTGACCTCTGCCTTTTGCTCTTTCATGGACTCTCAGGTCTCTAGTCCCATTTGACTGCTAGCATTTTAGGACAACCTTCTACTCTTACTCCAGGTGTAGGTTTATTGACTTTTGTGCCCTGATTTATTTTAACTAATTACCACATTTGCTGACTCAACAATGATTACCAATAAAAGCACTGCCATTGTTAATGTGCATATTCTGAGAATAATTTCCTTTTCAGTAAAATTTTAAATTGATACTTAATGCAGAAAACTAATGTATTCATGAGGGGCCTTAGAGAATTTAATGCATATACACAATATTAAATGATGAAATGCTTGTAGATGTACATACCTCCTTGCTCATTTTTCTTTCTGATAAAGGCTTTCAGCATTATTTGTTCCAGATTTTTCCCTTATAGAATTTATTATTTTAAATCCATGTTCACCTTACTCTGTAATAGCATACCAGAGCTTCTTATTCTATCTGCATTTTGTGCCAATTCATCACCAAACGGTGTCCCATATCTTCTCTACTCCTCATGGGCTTTGAAATTACCATTTTGTTTGCTTGTTTGCTTTGTGACAGGGTTTCTTTGTGTAGTCCTGGCTGTCCTGGAACTAGCCCTATAGAACAGGCTGGCCTCGAACTCACAGAGATCCATCTGCCTCTGCCTCCCAAGTGCTGGGATTAAAGCATACACTACCACCACCTGGCTTAGAATTACTATTCTTTCCACAACTTTTATATCAACATTTTTTTTAAACTTGACATGTGAATTACATCTTATGATGACTTCCATCTTCCTCTATTTACTTTCTTATTTCATATCTTCTATCTTGTCAGAAATAACAGAATTTCATTTAATGGCTGAATAGAATTGCATTATATATAAATATTTTATTATCAAGTCATCAGTGGACAGTAATGGATAGTTAGATTGTTTTACTTTCTTAGCTATTGGCATATTTCTTCAATGAAAACAATAGTTTCTTTTTCATACTGACTTTATTTTCATTGGATACTCTTGTAATGGAAATGCTGCATCATACGGTAATTTTAAAGATTATTTATATAATCCATAATTACTGTACTTTTCCCATGAACAGTGCCCACTTTTTATCTGCTCATTTTGTAAGGTGCTTTGAGTTTTCAGCTCTTGAGATTGAACCCTGGGCCATACACTTGCACTCTGTCTCTGAGTGGTAATTCCATTTCTTTTTAGTCTTTTTGGTTTTGGAAGTTCTTTCTGTGATGAGGTTATGTTCTATTTCATTATGATTGTGATTTGTATTTTTTGATCATTGGTTAGATTTAATGATTTTTGAACCATGTTTAAAGTATACCTGTTGGCTTTTTGTATGCTTTCTTTGGGAACTGCCCATGTAGCTCTGTTGTCCATTTTTTTATTAAGATTTACATTTTAATTTTGTCTAGGTATTCCTGTACATGTGTGTGTACACATGAGCATTAGTGATGGCAGAGGCCATGAGAGGGCTCTGAATCCCCTAAAGCTGGGGTTACGTGTGACCATGAGGCTCCCAACATGGCTGCTGTGATCAAACTCAGTTCTCTGCAAGAGGAGTATGAACTTTTAACGCCAAGATATCTCTCTTGCAACATTACCCCTTTGAACATCAGATTGTTGAGTTCTAGGAGCTGGTTATACATTCTGGCTATCAACAAGAATGTCAAGATAGAGTACAAAAGTATGTTCTTCCATATGTCAGTCATCTTTGCGTTTGGTTCTCTCTTTTCCTGTGCAGAAGCTTTTCAGTCTGATGAAATCCTATTTGTCTATTTTTACTTCCATTTCTTGTGTTTGAGAGCTCTTATCTACATCTCCTTACATATACAGTACCAGGAACATCCTCTCCACGGTTTGTCCAATATTTTTATTCTTTCAAGTTTTAGCTTTCAGTCTTTAATCTATTTTGAATTTGTATTTTGAAACAATGGAGATATGGATCTAGATTACTAATTCCACATGTGAAATGCCCAGTGTCCTGAGTATTGAAAAAACCGTCTTTTCTCCAGTGTATGATTTCAGTCACCTTGATGGAGGTAAGTTGGCAGCTGTCCTGGTTTGCTTTGGTTGTCAGTTTGACACAGCCTAGAGTCACCTGAGAAAGGAGTCTCGGGTTAAAGAATGTGCACACCCGTCTGGCTTCTGGGCATGTCTGTGGGATTGTCTGAATTGTTCATTGATTTAGGATAGCTCAATCCACAGTGAGTGTACCATCCATAGGTCAGTGGCCTCAAATTGTATAAGAAAGTTAGCTGAGTTCTATCTCGCCTCTGAGCCAGCTGTCATGCAGCATCCTCCATGGTTTCTGCTGTATGTCTTTGGTTCAGGAGTGAATTTCTTTGTCATCGGGAATGTTTTATGAAACAGCAAGCAGGCCTGTCTCCTAGTTCTGTCTTGAGTTCTTACACTGATTCACCTAAATGATGGACTGTGTAAGTTGAAACCAATTCTTTCTCCCCTGTGCTGCTGTTGGTCACGGTGTTTATAACAGCTAACAGAATTAAACTAGAACTGCTATATTTACACTCAGGTTTCTTTTTAGGGTCTTTATTCTGTTCATTTTTTTGTGTCAATGTTTATGATAATATCATAATTTGAAAATTTTGATTATCATGACGATGAATTACATCTGGCTTCCTACAATGGAAGATCTCCTACTTTGTTTCTTTTACTCAAGGTAGTATTGGATTTCTTCCATCCATATACATATTTTAGAATAGATTTTTTTTAGGTTCTGTGGATGTCATCAACATTTTAAGAAATATTTTTTTTAATCTGTAGATTATTTGGGGTAGTAAGAACATTTTAATAAAATTAATACTTTTAGTCCATGAACATGGTATGCCTATTATTTTTGTGTCCCCATTAGTTTCTTTTTTCAATGACTCATTGTTTTTATTATAATTCTTTAAATATTTGTATTTGGTCTCAGGAATTTTGAGGGGAGTTGTACATATATATAATATATATATTCATATATATATAGTATGGCTTCTTAGATTTATTTATTATGATTCACTATTATTGGCAGATTCTATATGATAAAACTGCCAAACTTCTTTTATTAGCTCTAAATCTGTGCATGTGTGCATGTGTGTGTACATGTATATGCATGTGTGTACATGTCTGTGTGTGTCTTAGTTCTTTCGATTTTTTTAGTATTAAGATAAATCATCTGCAAACAGTGATACTTTGACTTTCTATTTTTCAATTTGAAATCCTTTTATTCATTTCTATTTCACAACTTCTCTGTCTAGAACTTCCATTACTATGTTGAGTAAAGAGGAAAAAAGTTGGAACCCTTTGAATAAAATATCTTAATTCAACCAGGTAAATAAATACCTTGAAGCATTGTCGATGCAATATATGGCAAAAATATGTTTAGTTTGAGAGCAAACTGATGGACTGTCTTTCAAAGAAGCTGCTCCATTTTGCATGTCCACTGCTAGACATGGACATTTCCAGTGACCTGGGTCTTCACTGTAAGTTGGCATTTGTAACTTGTATGGATCTTTTTTTTTTTTTTTGCTTTGTAAATATTTTCTTTAATTCAGGTATTAGTATAATTTATTTTGGAATTTGAGAAAAAATAAAACAAAAAGAAAAGGTGGAGGAGGAAGGAAGAAAAGGAGGAAGGGAAAGAGGAAATGTAGGAGAAAGGAAGGATTGAGGAAGGATGACGAAATTAGGGATGACTATCTAATTTGAGCATAATTTATATGAATATTTTTATTTTATTTTATTTTATTTTACAATATAATTCAACTTTACATATCAGTCATAGATCTCCCCGTTACCCCTCCTGCCACCCCGCCCCCCTCTCCCCGGCCCACCCCCCATTTCCATCTCCTCGAGGGCAAAGACTCCCCCGAGGATTGAGATCAACCTGGTGGACTCTGCCCAGGCAGGTCTAGTCCCCTCCTCCCAGGCTGAGCCGAGGGTCTCTACTAAGCCCCAGGTTTCAAAGAGCCAATTCATGCACTGAGCACAGGACCCGGTCCAACTGCCTGGATGCCTCCTAAACAGATCAAGCCAATCAACTGTCTCACCCATTCAGAGGGCCTGATCCAGTTGGGGGCCCCTCAGCCATTGGTTCACAGTTCATGTGTTTCCATTCGTTTGGCCACTTGTCCCTGTATTCCATCCATCCCTGGTCCCAACAACTCTAGCTCACATAAACCCTCCTCCTTCTCGCCAATTGGACTCCCGGAGTTCCACCCAGGGCCTGACCGTGGATATCTGCATCTAGTTCCCTCAGTCACTGGATGGGGTTTCTAGTATGACAATTAAGGTGTTTGGCCATCCTATCACCAGGGTAGGTCAGATCAGGCTATTTCTTGACTATTGCCAGCAGTCTATTGTGGGGGCATCTTTGTGGATTTCTGTGGGCCTCTCCAGCACTTTGCTCCTTCCTATTCTCATGTGGTCTTCATTTATCATGAACATTCCTTGTGTTTCCTCTCTGTACTTGATCCAGTTGGGATCTCCCGCTCCCCCAAGTTCTCTTTCCCTCGCCCCTCGCCCCTCATTACCCCCACTCACGTCCAGACTGTTCATGTAGATCTCATCCATTTCTCCATCATTGGGCGATCCCCGTGTCTTTCTTGGGGTCCTGTTTTCCAGGTAGCCTCCCTGGTGTTGTGAGTGGCTGTCCAGTCATCCTTGTTCCACAACTAGTATTCTCCTATGAGTGGGTACATACCATGTTTGTCTTTCTGAGTCTGGGTTACCTCACTCAGGAGGATTTTTTCTAGATCCCTCCATTTGCCTGCAAACCTCATGATGTCATTGTTTTTCTCTGCTGAGTAGTATTCCATTGTATATATGTACCACAGTTTATTTATCCATTCTTTGGTTGAAGGGCATCTAGGTTGTTTCCAGGTTCTGGCTATTACAAATAATGCTAATATGAACATAGCTGAGCAAGTGCCCTTGTGGTATGGTTGAGCATTCCTTGTGTATATGCCCAAGAGTGGTATAGCTGGATCTTGGGGGAGATTGATTCCCAATTTTCTAAGAAAGCGCCATATTGATTTCCACAGTGGCTGTATCAGCTTGCATTCCCACCAGCAGTGGATGAGAGTTCCCCTAGCTCCACATCCTCTCCAGCACAAGGTGTCCTCAGTGTTTTTGATCTTAGCCAATCTGACTGGCATAAGGTGGTATCTCCGCACACCTATGAACATATAATTTTTGACAAAGAAGCCAAAAGCGTACAATGGAAAAAAGAAAGCATCTTCAACAAATGGTGCTGGCATAACTGGATATCAATGTGCAGAAGGCTGCAAATAGATCCATATCTATCACCGTGCACAAAACTTAAGTCCAAGTGGATCAAAGACCTCAACATAAATCCAGCTACTCTGAACCTGCTAGAAGAGAAAGTAGGAAGTAGTCTTGAACGCATTGGCATAGGAGATCGCTTCCTAGGTATAACACCAGTAGCTCAGACACTGAGACAAACGATCAATCAATGGGACCTTTTGAAACTGAAAAGCTTTTGTAGAGCAAAGGATATGGTCAACAAGGCAAAGCGACAGCCCACAGAATGGGAAAAGATCTTCACCAACCCCACATCGGACAGAGGACTGATATCCAAAATATATAGGGAACTCAAGAAATTAAACATCAAAATTCTCAACAGTCCAATTAAGAAATGGGCTATAGAACTAAACAGAGAATTCTTAGCAGAGGAAACACAAATGGCTGAAAGACATTTAAGGAATTGCTCAACATCCCTAATCATTAGGGAAATGCAATTCAAAACTTGTATGGATCTTAAACACTGGCAGGCAGATGATAGCACAGTGCTGCTGTAATATGTGGCAATAAGATGGAATAGGTTATTCAGCATCTCCTCTAATAATTCTATTATCTTACTCAATAATGTTCCATATTGCCTCAACTTTTCATTTGTATGTGTTTGAGAAGAAACTGGAAGTACAAAGCATTTATAAATACCTCTTGTAGAGCATTCAGAATCCTCTATTCACAAGATATCAGAGATTGATGTGCCACTTTTTTCTTATTTTGTCCCATAAATTCTTTTGATATATGAACTTAATCTATTCCCAAATATATGTATTTTATTGACTTTTAAATAGAATAAACTAGTAATATTCTATTGTTTCTATTTTTCTGAAAATCAAATTGGTTCAGTTTTAGTACATTTGAGTTAAGTGTTTAGACCTTGTATATATTCATCTTTCTTTCTCTGTTTCTATCTTTTTGGTGGTGCTGGGATGTATTCAAGAGCTTTACATATGTCATATACCAAGCAAGTATTTTATCACTGACCTATATCCCTAGACCCATCTTTTCTATTTTCAGAAGAAAGTAGAATTGATTTTTCTGGTTTATTGTTTCCAGTTTTTATCTTATTTTCTATTTCCTTGTTACTTATTTCATATTAGTCTTTATTTTATTAGTGTAATATGCCATTGAACATATGAAAATGTAAGATTAAAATTGTTTTCTTCCAATCGTGCACTATTTTAGTTGACTCAGAATAAAGTTTCCTTCATCTCAGTTTGTCTTACCAGAGTTATAGATTTCTTGAAATTCTGGATGACATTGTTTTTATAATTTGGAAGAAATTAGGCAGGAAGATACTGATGTAACGCCCTTCTGATGGGATGGATGTTCCCCCATGACTACTTAGTTTCATATTGATCAGAAAATCATAAAGAAACTGTAAATGTTGCAGTATGAAAACTTTTCATTGAGATATCCTCCACTTTTTGGTGATAATTACATGCAGAAGTTTATCTGATAAGTCTTTAAATTTCTCCCTGCTTCTGCCCTTGTTTCATTATAGTGAACAATACAAGGGATTTTAGCATTTTAAATTTCTCCAAGCTTAAGAAAAAAGATTTTTTTTCCAACATGCAACGGCTCCCATCATGCTCAAATATTCCCTGATACTTACTTATAGATATACCTATATCCGTGTAAGCCTCGGTCCCTCTGTCAATATAGCTTTTATCCATAAAAATTATGCATCTGATCATTAAATGAAAGATATATAAAGAAGGTTTTTAAATCACCAGTGGAAGATCTTAGCTTTCTTTAATAGTTTCTAAGAGTGATGAATACAAAGGAAATCAAGCCACTTGTCAAGAAAGGAAACTAGCAGTTGGCACTAACAGTTTGTTTATTCTGAGAAAACTGTTCTCATTTTGTATAGTTAAAACAAGAGCCTATTATCTGTCTAGGTGAGAGAGCTTTAAGTCATCCTAGAAATATATTTATTATTGTAAGTTACAGAAGTAAGTAAAATGATATTTATATTACTTAAGGCAAGACATTCAGAAATTTCTCACAAAGTTACATGGCTTTCCTGGGAGAACTGAGCATTTGTAAGTTAAAAGGAAAATACCTAAGAGAGGAAGAATAATCTAGCAGAAGCTACATGGATTTATTGAAGATGTTTTCATGTTAATATTTTGCTTGCTTGGTTAAAATCATGAAAATTTTGTAAGAACTTCACTATTCCACTACACATACACTCATTGCCATTGCCAGTGTCCACATTCTGGAGATCCATCACGCATGTGGACATAGTCTGATTGAACCATCAATGAGAAAGATACCACTCATATTTCTGAAAAAACAAAGATATAATGTAAAATAAGAATGGCTACCATTTTTATCATCTGATACATTAACAGAAGGCTGTCTCATATCTTGCTAAGGAGGAACAAATGTATATCTGGAAAATAATTTTCATAGTTGTAAAGCAGGAATCTATAAGAATTTTAACTCTAGCATTGTCTGTACCCCATTCTCTGGCTGTGATGAACATTGCATCTCAAGCTTCACTGCCTCATCAATATTCATGTCTTACATCAGGTGTCAGCTTTACAAAAAACAGTTCTTATGGGGTAAATTTTCTTATAGGGTAACAGTTCACAGAGCTACTACTGCCAAGCTATACAGTAACAGTCACGGGTTTCTGGAGCCACAGTCTCTTGCACAAGAATGCAGGCGTAATGAGAGCAAAGAGGAAATTCTTGTATGCTGACTCTGAACATATTCTCTGACCACCTGGGAGTTACACTGGGAAGATTCCTCAACTTCAACTTGAAAATGTATTATCATTGATTAGTACATAGAAGGCTGGCCTTGGCTTGGAGTTAACTGTTGATTCATATTTATTTCTGTGACATCCCTTTCCTTCTTCCTCCTACTATATTAATGGTGATAACAAGAAAACAAAACAATGATGATAAAATTAAGGGTCGTTAGTAGCCACTCAGAGCCACAAAATCTTAATTCTAATCAGTGTATAGTCGATGTCATTGTGATCCCCTAGTATATATTTAAGTACTTTATCCAAAAATAGGGACTTCAATTTAATAATTTGACGAGCAACTTGAAACCTATGATTTAAAACACTGATCCAAGGGTCTTAAGTTCAAGTGAATTTGGAAGTAGAGGTCATTTCCAAACTAGTTAGAAATAGTGTACTTTGGGGAGCAATTAAGTTGCACACATTTCTCGTTCAGAATTCAAATAAGCTTGAAGAAGGATACCCAGGTGAAGTTATAGCTACAGGTCTACAAAGTAGACCAACAAGTGAACTGTGTAAGAGCTGTTGTGGCCAAGGGCCAAGGCACCTTGTATAGCTTCTCTAAGCACAGTGATGACTGGTTTTCATCTGTTTTCACATTAACCTGTCTCACACAAGTATGCGGTTACATTAGCCAAGAATCATACAAAGAAAATTCTGCAGAAACATAGTTGGAACTTAGCTGAACTGGAACAGTCCACAGTAATTCTATCTAATGGAAATTTGCAAAATCACACAAGGTACTGAGTGGGCGCTGAGTAATTAAAATCTCACAGTCAGAGGTGTCATTATCAGAACCCAGTTGGTGCTCTCAGATGTGATGTCAAGCATGGCACTTTATTGCATGGCATCCTGTGGATTCTTGCCCAGATCATCATCAACCAGTGATCCTTCTTATGTCACAGCAATAAAAATACACACCTTCTATGCCCAAAGTAAAGAATCTACCCGTTAGTAAAACGTGTAGTTCATATGTACTGCATTTGTGTGTGTGTGCAGTTATACATGCACACCCACTTTACAGCTTGAGGTAGCATCAGGAATTGACCAAACATTAAAGAAAAAAATTTTTTTCTGGGTACTGAAAACGTTCACAAAGATGACTACACTTGCAAATAGAACAAAGGGAATTTGGTCTTGACCTAACAGCTTCATTAATTTTTTTTTCTAAGCAGATTTGTAATAATCTGCATAGAAGCTTTAAATAATATGGTCAATAAGTTTCAGCAGCTATCATATTAAATGAATATGTTATTTGTATTCTACATGGAAATTGGTTTATGTGTTTTGACTTTATGTATGAGCCTTGGACCCCCTGGGTGTCCTGAGGGGACCAGGCACAGCTGATTTCTTCATCTGCAAGGCAGAAACCTGACAGCCACAGATGTGAACTGCTCCAGCATTAGGTGTGAAAGCTGCTTTGTGACGCCAGAATTCAGGCAATTAAGCTTGTCCCCCTCCTGGAACGCTGGTAGTTAGCCAGTGCACTGTCACTGTGCCCACAAGGCTCCAGGCAGAGGGCTTGGTGAGATAGAACACCTGAAGCCACTTTCTGGAAGGGAACAAAGACCTGAAAACTTGAATTTTAAGAGCTCTTCTTTAAAATCAGATTTGAGAACAATTCTATATACAGAGTGAGATAAAATATAAACGACCCACATAATGATGTTAGTAATCTTGAATGACGACTTAGAATTACCAGACACATTCTCAACACATTACATGTGGTGTATTATACATTAATTGTCTTTATTTTATGAAAATGGTCTAGTCATATCTGTGTCAGCCAGGCCCATTATTAGAGACTGAGACATGTGAACTGTCAGAGTTTTATAGAAAGCCCTCTAACCTGTTATTGATCAAACATGAATTTTTTTTCTTTTTCTTTTTGAAACAGGGTTTCTCTGTGTAGCTTTGGAGCCTGTCCTGGATCTCGCTCTGTAGACCAGGCTGGCCTCGAACTCACAGAGATCTGCTTGCCTCTGCCTCCCGAGTGCTGGGATTAAAGGCATGCACCACCACTGCCCCGTTGCTCAACCAGGCATGAATTGAATACTCAAGTTCTTCCTCCTCTATCACAGGTTGACCTTAATATTTTTGAAGTATACAAAACACATGGGTTTTAGTAAAATAAATCATTTCCCTCCCTTTTCCAGTTCAGTTTTCTGGGATTTTGCCATGGTTTCTGTGAATCTCTTGTAAAATTACTTCTACCCTGTCTTTATTATGCCTTAATTTAAGACTCCCTAGTTATTATGAATCTGCACATAGCACTTTGTCCAGTTTTGAAGGAAAGGTTAAATTCTACTAGATTTTTAGAAGAGAGTTGTTATTTGTTTTAGAAGTGGAAGTAAAGAGGAATGAATTTCCAGAAGCCTCGTGATCAATGATTTAATTCGTTGCTTGTGTGGAGGGTCAATGGATTATCCCAGCAAGGGTACATGTATTATTTATTTCTTGTAAAAGTGAGACTGAAGCCATAGTACAGAATCTTCTGGAGGGTAGTTTAGTTGGAGTTGTTACTTTCCTAGAGCTCATGATGAAGAAAGAATGCCATAAAATCATGTCCAATGTCTCTGTTTTATGATACACTCAATATTGTACTTTTCATGTCTCATTTTCCCACTTATAACAATCCTGTAAAAATAGTGCCTTTTTAAAAGAAGATTCCATATTTATGAGATCCTGTAACATAATTCCTTTCTGTGTTTGGTTTATTTTGCCTAGCATTGTCCCTTCCAGTTTCTAAGGCACTGTAACAAGTGACAGCACCTTTTTTTTTTTAAGACTGAATAATATTCTGTTGTACATCAACACCACAGCTTCCTTACCATTTATCTGTGTGGGTTCTTGGGTTGTTTCCATACTATAACAATTATGAATAGTGTTCCATGGACATGAGAGGTTAGTGCATCTATACATGGTAGTTATCTTCTGTCTTTTGCCTATAAATCAGAAGAAGAATTTCTGGGTCCTATTCCAAGTCCAAGTTCTGTGCTAACAAAATTTTCTTCTCCAAAGTCTTGTTTTCCATAATGGCTGCACCAATATTCATTCCCGCCAGCACAAAGGCTCCCTTTTCTCCATGCCTTTGTTCATATTTATATAACTTGATTTTTCTGTTCAACTCATTTCACAAGTAAGGAAAAAAAAGATATACATTCAGTTATCTAAAATTCCAAGGTCATTAACTGACAGGGAAGGAATTAAAATATCCATTATCTAAGTACATACTTTTTCCAAAAAGGCAGACACTTTAGAGGTTGAATTTCACATATAAACATTTAAACAATACACAGAAAATGATTTCTCAAGACAGTAGAGTGAAAATAATTCATAAAGCAGCAGCAGGGTACTGAGCCCTTCAGTACAGATCACCGAAGTTAAGACAAAGTTTTGTGAGCCTATTGAGCTCCAAAGAGCACCGTAGATTGAATACTGTTATTCTGTTTTACCCAGTAATCTTATAAACAGAAACTCATGTGACATACATCAAAAAAATGTCCTTTGCAGCAAATGAGGTATTTAATGTGGCATTATTCTAAATAGATGGAAGAAGAACTTCAAAGGGATTCCACTTTAATATGCACATCGCTATAAACAAAATTAGGGAAAAAATAACAGGTCCAATTGAAGATGTCATCCACTAAAAACTTCAACACTTCCAAAGATCAATTATATGTAAAAGCATAGTGCTTGATGTTGAATACATTATTATTTCAATTATACTGTAGTACTTAAAATTTGGATAAAGAATTTTGTGTATTAGTAATATTGATAATAACTGGGTTTAATTAATAGTCATTAATGTTCAGTTTCACTATATAACTGTCTTGCTTTCATTTCAGTTCCATCTGTGGAAGAATTATGGATATTTAGATATTTTGTTTCAGAAAATAGTGATAATTCCCCTCACACACAAGTCTCCCCAACCTCAGTCTTGAGAGCTGGATTTATTGACGGCTTACTTCTGAAACATAGAGAACAGAAAGGAAAACAGATGGATTTACAGTGGAGCAGACCGTAAACAGTTTCTCTAACCAAGGGCTAAAGCAACTGCACAAACGGACCAGACTTCATGAGACCTGTGCACCTGATGTGAGGGGAGGAGAGAACACATGAGCACTCTGTATGCTTTCAAAGACCCACAGTTCTGCATCAGTGACAGGACAAACGTTGTATGTAGCTACTGAACGATACTGTAGGGCATGCTAGATGACCCTGTTCAAGACCATCAAAGCGATGAAAACCCAGGTAAGATGAGAAGCTGTCTTTAGCCAGAGGATGTACAGAAAGGACAACTAATCTCTGAAGTATCTATAATTGCATCTTCAACCAGAAAAGGACATTACAGAGTTTAAGAATGAACAGGTACTGGTTTGAAAGGAATTTTCCATAGAAGTTAATTACAAGAGAATGAGAAGGCTCAGCAGGTATGGGAGCTTGCTGCCACACCTGATGACCCTGAGTTTAGTCTCAGACCACTCGCCTTAGCGTGAGAGAACAGACTTCTGAAGCTTGTCCTCTGACTCTTGGTGTGTGTGTGTGTGTGTGTTTGTGTGTGTGTGTGTTGCCAGGTTCACTGTGTCATATGCACTATGCTAAACCTCCTCCAGATACACAAATGAAATAAATGGTTTAGAAAACATAGAATTGCAAGATTGAGTTTATAAGATTGCTCAGTGTGTTAAAGCACTTGACATCAATCTTGATGGCCTGAGATTGATACAGAGGTCCCAGTTGGTGGAAGGGAACTGACATCTATACGTTTGCCCCTGACCTCCATGTGTGTGCTATGGGGCACATGCACGCGCGCGCGCGCGCGCGCGTGCGCGCGCACACACACACACGCACACGCACACACACACAGAGTGAGAAAATACAATTATGTTAATTTGATCATATTGACTGACAGTACTATTGAGATCTCCTGTGTCCTTCACAACCTGACAGTTAACTGTGGTGGGTAGAGATGTCCAGTTAAAGCTGTATTTTGTTTATGTTTCTGTTCAGTGCTTACTGTCTATTCTTGCTTCTTTCTTTAAAAATAAATTAAAATTGCATGTGGAACTATTATGTGTACTTATAGAATTAATATCTTGCCCATAATATATCGCTAGTGCTTGTATCTCATAAGAACTCTGAAGTTGCCTTTCTCCAAATTTAATATAATTATTAAACTTGTATCTTGATATATGTTAGCATAGTATATCTTTCTCTATCTTTACATTTTAAATCTACCAATGCATCTTTATTTAAACTATATTTTACCTTTTTAAACCCCTTTTGACAAGCTCTACTTTTAAGTTGATGTATTTAGCTCACTTGCATTTATAATTGTTACCCGTATATTTGGATTAATATTAAATGTGATTTTTTTAGTCTTTTATATTTATTGACAGAAGCTGCTTTCCCTCCTGCTCTGATTTTGGTTGAACAGTTTCATGGCACCTTTTCTTTTCTAGCCACAAAGTATTAATTTTTACCTCTTCAGATGCAGTGCGTCGACTCTTGTTTTTCTAATGTTCATTTTTGCCAATATGTCTACTTTCAGTTAATTTTGTTCTTTTCGTAACTTACATAGACGTCTTAATGAGCACATACCTAACTCCACACTCTGACTCCCTTGACATTTTTGTCCTTTATAGCATTTGTTCATTTTCTGATCGCCCAATACACTATCACTCTGTATTTACATTTTAGAATGGTGGTTTATTTTACTCGAAGGTTATTATCGTATTTTCCACTCCGTTCTTCTTGTATAGTTTCTGTACCGAATTCTAATGTAATTTCCACACTCATTACTGTATAAGAAGAGTGCTTCCTCCCTCCAGATACTTTCAAGATTTTATTTTGCTGTTAATTTATAAATTTAAATATGCAATACATCAGCACAAGTTTGTTTCATTTAGATATTTATGGAAGTTAGTGGATCTGTGGTTTTATGCCTGTCATTAATGTTGCTAAGTTTTCAGCTGATATTACTTTAAATACTCTCTTTGTTTTGCTTTTTATTTCCACTTCTTTTTATTTCATTTTGGTATTTATCTTTGGAAATGTGTGAGCTTAGTGTCCTGGTGATAATCCTAGTGCTCAGCAAGCTGAAACGAAAGGATCATAAGTTCAAAACCAGCATGTGGTACACAGATAGAAAGTCCCTAAATTAGAATAAAGGAAAAATGTTTTACAGTTCTTTGATGTTCTAATATATATCTAATATATATATATATGGTATATATTATATATGAGTGTGTGTGTCAAATGTAACACAAGTTCCTAGAGATTCATATTCAAGTTCACTCATTCTTATCTTGAATCATCTAACGAGCCCATCAAAATGCTTCTTTAATGTGAAAATACTTTTCAAACTCTGCCACGTTATTTCAGTACTTTGCAGAGGTCTTTATCCCATAACAACTGTTCATGCAGGCTGCAGTATCTTCTGCATTAAAACCCCAATGAGCCGGACGTTGGTGGCGAACGCCTTTAATCCCAGCACTCGGGAGGCAGAGGCAGGCGGATCTCTGTGAGTTCGAGGCCAGCCTGGGCTACCAAGTGAGTTCCAGGAAAGGCGCAAAGCTACACAGAGAAACCCTGTCTCGAAAAACCAAAAATAAAAAAAAAAAAAAAAAAAAGCCAATGAATCAATTACAGTCGTTTGATATAATCTGCATCATTTCAATCTCATTTTATTCCAGTCTGGCTCTGATGCTTGCCTTGACTCTTCAGGCTAGATTTTTCTTGCTATTTCACACATTGTTTGCTTATTTATGAAACTGGGTACATTGTATTTGATGATAAGAAGTGAAGTGAACAGGCCTGCAGTGTGAGGATCCATTAACCTAGCTGCTGGCTGGGCTTTGTTTGATGTTTACTGTAGCTGAATGAGATGGAGGCTTCAGAGTCTTCTAGTGCCCTTATTTTTGTCTCTTCTTATGACTCCGAATGTCACTAAGTACTGCTCCTTAGAGAGCCTTGCAACTCTGTAATCCACCATTATTAAACACGAGATGTGCTGTAATTGCAGTAAGGCAAGGGAAAGGATGGTATAATCTGCCAATTAACCTCAGACTTTTAATGGTACCAAGTCCATGCACTGTGACCTTCGTAAGTGTTTCTTCTTGTAAATCTATTTTTTTTCTTCCCTTAAGACAAGAATGTTTGTAGAGTCATAAGAATGTCTTTCCTGACAGCCCAGGCACATGGCTGAGGAAGAGTCTTTCTCCTTAGAGAGGTACTCTCTTCTCTGCCTTCCTTCTAGGACTAACCATGGAGACCTTTCTGAATAGTTACCATGATAAGAACTTGATGAATGTTCTGAAAGTAAGGCCCACAGAGTGATGGACTCTCTAAGAATCTTCCTGTAAGGCCAGTTAGGTCCGGTAGTTAGCTACCAGTAGCAAATGAAATTTGATCAAATCAAATATGATCATGTGAATGCTAGGAATGTATTTCAGTGATAGAGAGCTTGCCCAGTATGGAAAGGGCCTTGGATTTTACCTCTAGCATGGTAGTGTGTGTGTGTGTGTGTGTATGTGTGTGTTATGTGGGTATTTGTGAATGTGTATATTTGTTAGTATGTGTATATGTATATATATGAATATTTATATATGTATGTGTATGTATATATGTTCATGTGTATGTGTGTATGTATATGTACATGTGTGCATGAGTTTTTATGTGTGTGAATGTGTATATGTGTGTATAGTTTTTATGATTTATAGTTCCATTGATTCTAGTCCAGCCCAGTGATTTTATATATAAAACCCTGAATTCTCTTATTCTTCAAGGTTTGTGATTGAACATTTGCCCAGGAACTTCTGTTAATATGTCAAAGAAAAATATGCATTTTCAGGTTAGTCAGGGTTCTCTTATTGCAAACGTAAGAGGGACTTGAATAAACTTCTTTGCTGACTAATTATGTCATACTTCCCAAATGTTTTCAAAAAAATAAGGGATCTTAAGCAATGGAAAATTGTGGTAATGAATCTTTATTATCACTAAACCTGGATTAAATGATGCCTAGAGAATTAACATTTCTGATTGTGGTTCATCATACCATAGTCTGAGGCAGTTGATATGTGGATTGTGAACTAAGTGGGGAAGGCCTACCCTGAGTCTATGTAGATGGCATCATTTAACATGCTAGTGATCCCAGGTGGAATTAAAAAAAAATCTGAAGGAATGGGGGGAGTGCAAAAGAAATTAGAACGGACAGAACAGGCAATGATATAAATACAGTACTCATATGAATCTCTAGCTACGGTTCCAAGAACCAACTACAGGAAAACTCAAACTCCAGTGCCCAGGAATCCTGCTCCAGGAACCCAGCTCAGTTTCACATATTCTATTCTCTGTGTCCTTTTTGTCTTCCGTCTTTGAATGTGGAATTACACCAGCAAAATCTCCTGTGAGAATATGGACTTTAAGTTTTGGTTTGTGTTTGCAACATTGGTCCATTTAGTCCTGAGGCTTCCGTTTCCTGGACTGCACACTGTTCTCCCCAACTCTTGAGTCAGCAGACAGCTGTTGTGGGATTATCCATGCTCTGCCTGTATAAACTGTGCAAATAAACCCCATGGGGCAACTTCATGAACACTCTTGGATCTCTGGAAAAGCCTACTACAAAAACTTATTGAACAGTATTATGCCCGGAAGCATGAGGAGGTTGAGATAGGCAGAGGCAAATGAAAACTTGATGGCTATGGGGTCTTGCAGGAAGCCTGGGAATACTGAATCATGGGAAAGATGGAAACAGTCAAAAGCTTAAGGTTGGTTGCAGAGACGAGCTACTAGAACTGGCTAGAGACTTTAATTTTTAACCTTTCCCTGAAAAATTTGGGTGAAATTTTTTCCCTATATACTTGACTTCTATCCTATATAGTAAGAAGGAGTGGAGAAAATTCATAATATTTCAAATACATTCATGTATAAGAAAGAAAAGTATAAAAAAGAAATATAACAAAATAGTAAATCATTCCCTTGAAATATTCTTTCAGTAGTGATTTCTTCAAACGAGCATTTTATTACAAACAAGCGCATATGTGAATAATAGGTTCTTTTCTTAGTTTAAAACGTACTTTCATTTATTTGTTTATTGCCCTCTACTTGCTTAATTATTCTTCCTTGCTATCTTGAGGGTAGTATTATTCAGAACTATTTGAGTTTATGTTAGAGATTTGGAATCTTTTTTTTTATTATTAAGAAATTTTCTATTCATTTATCATACCAACCACAGATCCTCCCCTTCTGCCCTCTTCCCACACTCCCAGCCTTTCCCCCCCAATCCTCCCCCTATTTCCACCTCCTCCAAGTCAAGGTCTCCCATGGGGAGTCAGCAGAGCCTGGTACATTCAGCTGAGGCAGGTCTAAGCCCCACCCCCTGCACCAAGATTGCACAAGGTGTCATTCCTTAGGCACTAGGCTCCAAATTCTGGAAATTGTTGATATTTTTTGAATTCAGCTGTCCATTCTTCTTGGCTGTGTGTGTGTGTGGCTTCATCTCAGCATCCCATTCTTCTTCACATCAATCTATTAAATGCCAGTCTACCATTGAGAGGTGTGAGCTTAGTTACTCTTCAAGAATAACTGTTTCAGCTGCTGTTCCACTGCACATCAGAAGCCATCGGCCCACTGCCTGTTCAGTTGCCTTTGGAGAAGAGGGCACTGTACCTTTTCTGAATTGCAAAGGCCACTTCAGGGATGGTGCCATATTGTCCTGGCCTCAGAAGATGCCTTTTGTTAAAGCCACAACCACACTTGTCTTGGCAAGAATTGGTAGTTCTTTGTTTCATGTCCTATCTGTCCATTTTGTCCTGTTTATCAGCAGTTGATTCGAGAATACTTCGTTGTCCAGTGGCTAACTATTACCACAATGAAAGTTAACTCCATATGCAGTTTCTTCAATGCCCATATTTTCTCTGAAGTAGATTGGTACTGCCAGGAGCCGACATGTCTTATAGTCATAACAAAAAAGTAAAATTTTCTAAGTTATTAAAACAATTTAAATGCCATATTCTGTAGATCTCTGAAGGGTTTGAAGATGACCTGTCTATCTAAAATATATCTGCTCAATCTTGAAAACATAGTTAATATGACTACAAGTTCTATTGTAATGTCTAACTACTAATTTTCATTTCTTTATATCCTAATAATTGGTAATAATAACATTCAAGGATCAGCAAATTGCATTACATTGTTAAATGAATGGTACAAGTACAATATCTTGAACAAGATTAGAAATATATGTGTGGCATTTTCTAA
The DNA here is from genome assembly GCA_902168325.1 of Peromyscus nudipes. NCBI lineage: Eukaryota > Metazoa > Chordata > Mammalia > Rodentia > Cricetidae > Peromyscus > Peromyscus nudipes. The sequence goes on along the minus strand of CABHPH010157657.1, from coordinate 3,310 downwards.
TAATATCAATCTCAATATATATAATTTGTATACAATATAAAACAATCCAATCCAATTTAAAATATTTAAAACTAGTAATTGTCTATTTTATTTTATTTTCTTTTTTAATAATCTGAGTTGCCATCCATGATCTCTTAGTGTCTGCATAATGTCTGTCCAGGACCTTCTGGCTTTTATAGTCTCCATTTATAAATCAGGTGTTATTCTTATGGGTCTGCCTTTTTATGTTACTTGGCTTTTTTCCTTTGCAGTTCTTAATATTTTTTCTTTATTTTTTACGTTTAGTGGTTTGATTATTATGTGTCAAGGGGACTTTTTTTTTTGATCCAGTCTATTTAGTGTTCTGTAAGCTTTTTGTATATTTATAGGCATTTCCATCTTTAGGTTGGGAAAGTTTTCTTCTATGATTTTGTTGAATATATTTTCTGTGCCTTTGAGTTGGTATTTTTCTTCTTCTCCTATCCCTACTTAGTTTTAGTCTTTTCATGGTGTCTCAAGTTTCCTGGATGTTTTGTGTTGTGACTTTGTTGGCTTTAGTGTTTCCCTTGACTGATGAATCTATTTCCTCTATAGTATCTTCAGCACCAGAGATCCTCTCTTCCATCTCTTGCATTCTGTTGGGTATGCTTGCATCTGTAGTTCCAGTTCACTTACTCGGATTTTCCATTTCCAGCATTCCCTCAGTTTGTGTCTTGTTTATTGTCTAGATTTCAATTTTTAAATCTTGAGCTAGTTCCTCCACCTGTTTAATTGCTTTTTTTCATGGTTTTCTTGGATTTCTTTAAGGGATTTATTGATTTCTTCCAATTTTTTGTTTGTCTTTTCCTCAATTTCTTTAAGGGAATTTTTTATTTCCTCTTTAAAGGCCTCCATCATCTTCTGAAAGTCATTTTTAAGGTCATTTTCTTCTGTTTCTTCTGCGTTGGGATGTTCAGTTCTTGCTGATATTGGCCCACTAGGTTCTAATGGAGCCATATTGGTCTTTATGTTGTTGACTGTATTTGTGCACTGGTGTCTACCTATCTCTTTATCCACTTGGTGCAAGTGATGTCTGTGTCTGATGGAGCTTCTCTTGGTGTAATTGATACTCTAAGTCTAGTGGGAGCTCTTGGTCTAATCGGGACTCTTGGTCCAATCAGTGCTGATAGATTCTGTGTCTCAGGGAGCAGCTCTCAGTCCAATTGGTGCTGGTGGGCTCTGTCTCAGGCAGCAGCTGCAGTCTTGGAGGGAGGATGGGTTTTGGAGGGCTGGGGCTTGTGGGTTACAGGGTCAGGTGGGGGATGGTGGTAGTCCTATCTGTCTGCGGAGAGCTGCCTACTGGCCTGAAACTGGGATGGCAATGGGTGGTGGTGTGAGGACACAGGGTTGTGCCCCTGGCCCAAAGCCTAGAGGCTGGGGTGTTCAACTATGAGGATAAAGACTCCTCACCTCTTAGTCCAATTGGTGCTGGCGGGCTCTGTCTCAGGGAGCAGTTGCAGTCTCCCGAGGGTCTGGAACATTTTCTTTGAAATCTAGCTACTTTAAAACATATTTCTAAAACAAGAAAATTACCTTATAGCCCCCACAACACAAATTGTGTTGTTAGAAAATGAACATGGACTTGGTGTTCATGTGTCATCAGTAAACTTCAGTTATTTCACTCCCTAGACTCTAGCTCATGGCTATGTTGAATTTTGTTTCCTGCTAATTGGCCTTAGTCTGTCTAAGCAATTTGTCAGTCTTTCTTCCCTTTTATCATCTTGGGAGTTTAAAGACTATAGAATATAGTCTAATTATTAAGTAGATACCTCTCAATTTGTATGTGTATGCTATTATGTCCTTTATAGTGTATTTTATAAGTCGGTACATGGGACATTTTCTATTCTTGGCGATACTGACATTGACCTCTTGGTTAAAATTGTGCTAGAAACATTTGTCATTTTTTTTTGTAAATATAGTAAGTATCTTCTGGGAAGAACACTTTGAAATGCATCAGCTTACCCCCCACCCTGTAAAGTTTGGTACCATTCCCCACCCTGTTTCCTCAAAGTTACAGCATCATTGTTTGGCTATGGTTTGTTTATTCTTTTAGGTGGGCAAAGAATGTAGTTGATGCTTAGACTACATTATAATCTGCTATTAATGCAGCCTACAACATTGTATCAGATGATCTATAGCCGTGGAGATGTTGGAAGAAAGAGAAGGGGGAGAGAAGAAAGAAGGGGACAGAGTTACCCTAATAGGAGGTAGATGGAGAAATCCTGAGGGTCCTAATTATTTTCTATCATACAATGTCATTCTATTCTGTTCTATCTATTCTATTCCATTCATTATTTTATTTTGTATGCAGGATCTCACACTACAGCCCAGAATGATCTTGTAATTAACTTTGTAGCCTAGGCTGGCCTCCAAATGAGGGCAAACTTTTATGTCAACTTTCTAAGTGTTGAGTATTCCTCTTTGAGATACTTTTTTTTTCTATCCAAATTTTTCAGGGTAATTCTTTAATATTCCATTTTAGAATTACAGGGTATCAGAGGTATTTTTCTTTTTTAAAATCAAAGCTGGTATGAAATTCAAAAACTGCAAGTGAGGTTATGGAGTCAGAAGGAACAACTCATGAGGTGATGTGAGACTTAAAGTCACTATCATGTTTCAGACACTTGATGAGGAACATCTGGTATGTGACCTCTAACAAGTCCTGACAGGGTCAGGTCTCAGGGATTAGTACAGGGTTCTCTGAGCTGCAAGACAAATATGATGGGGAGCTTGGATTTCTGGGTAGTTTAGAGGAGATTGAGAAGTGAACAATGTTAAAGTATTTGTGCTTGGGACCTGTGGGGTTACACTGAAACCAGGTAGATTCAGGCTCATGTGGAGCTACATTCAAACTCCACATAACATCAGCTGAAGAAGACACTATTTACACATTTTCCTCACAGCAGAGTCTATAACAATGCTCAAACTCTACTGCCATGAAATGAAATGATAGGCTCAGCTGAGAAATGAGGTAGGATGGGGGCCATTCGTACCATAGCTGGTTCTTAAATTCATAACTCAAAAAAGAGCTCTGACTCTCAGAAAACACCCTAACTAAAGGTCAGAGTTGTAAACTAGGGCTACACAGGGAAACCAATGGTCACTTGTACTAAGAAATGAGGTGCTCTGTAATAAACAGTTGTAGCATCCCTTCTATGATGGAAAGCATGCTCATCACATAGCAAGAGTTGTGCAAAGCCTGTGTCCTCAACTAAAATCCCAGCCACTTCCTGAAAATAGGGTCTGCTTTCATCTTTCAAAAGTTAAGAATATAGGACTGTTTTTTTTTTTT
>CABHPH010157656.1:2599-24823 GCA_902168325.1 Peromyscus nudipes | reverse complement strand
GTGACCAAGCCCTTATGTCCATCTCCCAGAGGAGTTGTTGGATTTCCTTCCACTCTAGAAATGGGATACGTTCTTCTGCTATGATTCTCTGTGAGGCAGATGTATGTCTCGGGGTCAGATGCCTGACACTTCTGATAGGCCTTGTCCCTCATTACCAGAGTGGGCTGGAGGGCACATTTTTCTCCTCTCTAACAGAACTCATGTGGCTACAGTGTTTTTCCTTCATCAGGTCAGTCTTCACAGATGCAGACAAGAAGAAACAGGACAAGAGCATTCATATAGACTTAGAATGCCCAGGTAGGCTCAGAACAGACATGCTGTTTAAAAAGTGAGTGCATGCTGTTACTTCCCAGAGGCTCTAGGGAGAGAGCAGAGCAGTTGCTGTTGTGGTGGTGGTGGTGGCTTTTGTTTTTTAACTCTTTGACTGTTTTGAGGAGCCCACCACCCAGGTCCCACATAAATTCAAACAGAGGTTGTTTTTTTTTTCTTTCTTTCTTTCTTTCTTATAAATACCTAGTCTTAGCTTGGCTTGTTTCCAGCCAGCTTTTCTTAACTTCAATTCTCCCATCTATCTTTTCCCTCTGTGCTTTTACTTTTCTGTATTTCTGTGTACCTTTCATGACTTTTTACTCCATGGCTTATTGTGAAGCTGGGTGGCTGGACTGTGAATGCCCTACTCCTTCTTTTCTCATTCCTTCTATCTTCTTCCAGATTTCTTCTTCTCTTTATTTTCTCTGCCTACCCAGCCTACCCTTTCTCTTGCATTGCTATTGGCTGTTCAGCTCTTTATTAGACAAATCAGGTGTTTTAGCAGGCAAAGTAACAAAGTTTCATGGAGTTAAACAAACACAACATAAAAGACTGCAACACATCTTTCCATCATTAAATCAAATGTTCCACAGCATAAACAAATGTAACACAACAGAGCAGGCTTTGACTAAAGCTTACACTTGAACACCCACAAAGTCCCTGATTCTGTTTGTCATATCCTTTCTCCGGAAATTACTAACAGATTTGTGGAACACAAACTTCAGAATCCTAAGTCAGTTTCCTTGCACATCCAAGGGAGAGAGTGCCAGTGCTGTGTTCAGCCCCAGGTGTGGAATACTAAACCCACAGGAGGAGAGAGCTTCTGCATGGAGTCTAGAGTCTGGTGCCTGTGCAACTTTAGGTGTGGGGAGAAGAGACTCCCACCTGACAGCAATCCTAAATGCGTATGTGTCTTACCCAACACTTTTTACAAAATGGATTCAAATACACAGGAGCCACTTTCCTATTCAAGGGGTTCTTAGAAGCAAACACTCTTCATAATCTTAGAAACTGAGAAAGGTAAGTGAGAAGAATGAAGCATTCCTAACAACAGTTTACCAAGAACTTTCCAATCACAAACCCAGTAGCACAGCTTCCTTCCAAATAAGGTCAGGCTGGAACCCATTGCCCATTCTCTTGACCAATATCCTACTTGGTACCATAATATTTGGAAAGAGGGAAATCTCCTCCCCGCCCCAATAAACTGCTGGGAATCCTGATATATCAACCCAAATCCTCTCTCTACTGCTAGGCTTGTAAAAAACTCATCCCTGGAGTCTGGTATCTGAGGTCCACATTTCTGTGCTTTAGAAAGAGAAAACTGGCCTGCATGGCATTGGAAAAGCATGGTGTGTGGAGGAAGCTTCAGGTTTCAGAAATTGATGAACCTTCTCAGTGAGTAATATAGGGATCAGATAAGGATGTAATGGATGACTATCCAGGCAGTAAGACCTGAATGGAGGAGGAGGAGGCAAGGGATGTTGGTAACTGCAGCAAAGCTAGGCTGCCAGAGAGAAGAGAAAGCATGCAGGGTTTGGAGTTCCAGCAGAAGGGACTGAATGCTTGGATTCTGGCTTCACTTCTGTCGCTGTGACAAATTCCCTGGCCAGAAGTCAATAAGAGGGAAAGAGTTTGGTGTACTGTCACAGGTTATGGTCTGTCATTCTGGGGAAGTGAAGGCAGGGACTTGTCACATCACATACACATTCAAGAACAGAAAGGTGCAAATGCATCCATGCCACCTGCTTGCTGCTTCTGGTCCCCTTAGCTTTCTTTGCTCTCACACCTCCTCACATTGATTAAGAAAAGCCATGCAAGCGGGCCTACCTGGTCTACATAATTCCTTGTAAAGACTGCCTTCCTAGGTGATTCTAGGTCCTGTCAAGACGATGATTAAAACTAACAAGCAGAAGGCATTGTGTGACATCAGATTGAATGTGGTGCAAATGTGCCCAAGGGTCTGCAGTGAGGACAATTAATCCTCCCTGGTGTCTCTTTCCAAGCTTGCCTCACTAGATCTGAATTTCACTTTGCTGCAGTCACATGCATCAGGCCTCCACTTTGCTGCAGTCATATGCATTAGGTCTCCACTTTACTGCAGTCACATGGATCAGACCTCCACTTTATTGCAGTCACATGCATCAGGCCTCCACTCTGCTGCAGTCACATGCAACAGGCCTCCACTTTGCTGCATTCACATGCATCAGGCCTCCACTTTGCTGCATTCACATGCATCAGGCTTCCACTTTGCTACAGTCACATGCATCAGGCCTCCACTTTGATGCTAGAATCTTGGGGTGTCTCCTCATCTTTTCTCGTCCATCTGCCCCAGGATGCTTTCCAGGAAGCTGAAATTAAATACTTACTGCTTTCCATAGCGTATTGAGTGGGGCCTGGGGCCTGTACCCTGACTGCCATTATTCATTGCTGAAGCTGACAGTATATATTTCCCTCATCCAGCAGGAATACTGCCTCACTTAGCACCTGACCTTCTCAGGACACTGTGCACCTTCCACCTAGAGTCCCTACCAAATGTCACATTTTTCTCTCTCTACTAGACTAAGTCTGGATCAGGGATGGAAAACAGGGGCCAGGGCCTGGGGTCACCATCAAATACATTTTCTTAGATTTCATACTTCTTTTCCATCAATGGTATCTCTTTAAAATTAAAGCTCATATCGAACTTTCTGAGGTTCAGATTTCAATGAAGTGTGTACTGAGGACTGACACCAAGGGGAAACAGTTAAGTCACTGGAGCCTCCCACCATCTAATTAAGAAACAGGATCCACACTCAGCTGAGAAGCAGGGGCCACTTCCACTCTTCCTTGAGCTGTGTGGTGTCACTCTGCTGCCCAAAGCTCACACTCCAATATTTGGAGATCAAGGAACAAGCATTGTCTCTGGACATTCTCATGCAGGTGGTCTCATAAACAGACCATCTACTCAACACTCTGCTGGGTCCCCAGAGGCCACCCTTGCCTAGTGTTCAGCTGTGTCTGGCACCCAGGACACCCACTGTCTCTCAGCAAAACCTGCTAAGTGGTGTCCAGGCTCCTTACTCACTGGCCTTTCTCCTCCCCCACCTGCACACTCCTTTGCACCATCTCTCAGGCTGTCCTCCCTGCATGGACCCACCTGACAATCCTTTAAAGTCCCACCATGTTTCTGAAGCTTTCCTGGAGAACCTTCTGTTCAACTCCATTCCCTTCCATCAATTGTACACCACACTTAAACCTGTGGGTGAGCACTTCTCTGTGCTTCCCTTATTCCTTGGCCACAACCTGCAGAATCCAATGGAAAGGAGGAGGAAGCTCACAGGCTGGGGCAGCTGCCAATCTTCCTGTGCCTTTACTGCCTCCTTGTGGTGGATTGCATGCAGTACATGGCTCCTGTGTGTAGGAGCTCTAACTGCCACCAGCAACTCTGTACCCCAGACTCAGTAGGGAAGGGGGTGGGGTCTTCGTTATCCAATGGATTCTATGGCCTTATGCTTGTCAGGCTAGATGCACAAACCAGGTCACTCTCCTTTACTTCCACTCACCCTTGTTAGACCATGGGAGACTGCTTTCCCCTGAAAAAATGGCCCAGTGAATTCAATGAGGGATTTATGTTGGCTGAAATCAAGATTGAAGATCCTTTCTCCTACCCCACCATATCCTTTCCTTCTGAGCTAATGGAACAGGCTTGTGGAAGTTGTTCAGCTTATCCAGGGCTCATGGACACTCACTGTGGACAAGATGCTGGGGTGTATGAGCTGCAGTCCTCAGCTGCCCCCAACCTGGGAGCCAGGTGAGAGCTCTTCCTTGTGTCCTTGTGGGTGGTGCCTGAGCATCTCCGTCCCTCTGAGAGAGTGAATGCTGAAGCTACATCCTTAGTGAGTGTCCTTTCAAAGAACTGATGGATGAGGAGTCAAAACAGAAACATGTAGCTAGAAATCATCCTTGAAATTTACTTTTATTCTCAGAAACAGGTGACTCTTCCTTTTATATCATAGAACACTGTCCAGTGAGCCGAACTGGGGCTCTCTGGGCCTGGCAGGGCAAAGGAAGCAGAACTGGCTGACAAAGGCGGAGCATCTACTTCCAGATGACCCCTTCCAATATGTGAAACCAAGTGGGCTTCCTAAGCTATAAATGGCCTGCTTGAAAATGGAGCTTGTTTCTCTCTCCTGATACTGTAGTAACCAGGAAAACACTCTTAGGTTTGGTTTGCTGTATAGAACTTCAGCATGGTCTTGTCTCCTGATCCTCGTACAGGAGCTCAGTCCCAATCAATGTCATCCTATGAACATTAATTAATGTGGGGTGAGAAAGAAGTATTGATGCTGGATGAGACTTTCATGTTGCCTGTGATACCAAAAGGCAGGTGAGTTAGTACCCAGTTGTGACAAGAGACAGTTTTCTTTCCTCTATACTGTGTCCCCACAGCTCCCTCAGGTTTATGATGTCTGGTTGAGCAGACAGGGCCTCTTTCAACTGTGGGTTCTGTAGTCAGCTACTGACTCTGTTATCTTGTAAGGCCTCAACCCTGTCCTGACTGGCTTCCTCTGCTCAGGGAAGCTGAGGGATGAGAGGGATGGAGGGGAAGGAAAGATGCTAAGGCTATAGAAGGATATGGGCTTAAGAGATTGGGAAATGGAGGAAAAGAGAGGGAGAGGCAGCTACATTTATAGGTAGGGATAGCAGACTTTCACATCGTAGGCTCAGGAGGAGATACATGTGGGGGAATTCATTACAAGGATACTCTCAGATCATCTCTGATACCCAGGGCCAACTGTCACAGTGTTTACAGTCTCCTGGGTAGCTCTCAAAGCTTGTCCTGTTTCTAGAGAGCCCCATATATAGTTGGTAAGAAGGGTAATAAGGAGGGAGGCCAAGGGAGGCAAGACTCTGCCCTGGAGGAACAGACTATGTTCCAGGGCTGTGCTGTACCCACTGAAAACCAGTGCGAGCTCCACCATTCAGTGGGAGGTGGTGGGTTTGAATTTCCAAGACAATGAGCAAGAAGCTGTCTGTGACCTGGTGATGCTGAACTGAGGCACTACAGGTCAGTCATCTAGACCATGCTAGGGCCCACCTCTGTGGTAGTGACATTCTGTTTCTGTTCTGACTATGGCCTTAATTGGGTATAGAAAGGAAAGCTGGAATCAAGATTGACCACACCAACCTTAGGCATGAAACCTTTTTATTGTTCTTTTCTTTGAGCTTCATGAAGCAATGGGAATTTCCTAGACAAGAAATGCTTTGGGACTGTGAGAGGAGAAATGGAAACACTGATGAAATTCTAAGTTACAAGAGGCTCTGCACAGTTCACCACCAGAAACTGAGCTTTTAGTCATAGCAGCTGAGGCATATCCTGTATGTTGCTGGGCAAGTGCTCAGGGCAAAAGTTTGGGACTGGACCAGTGACTGGCAAGGCTTTGTTGACCTGAAGATAAGTTGGCCAGTGTGTCAAAGGGAAGTGTAGGAGTTGGGTTGTGTCTTAGACCCTTTCTGGAGTATCTGACAACTTCAGGGCCATGTTCCTGCCATAGGCACATCACTGAGTCTTTGTGTTCAGTGTCCCCTTGTGCTGCTCCACTAGTGACCCGATCCACTGTGAAGTTTTCTGTCTGGCTTCCTCCCAGCTGACAGGTGGCTCATAGCCCAGATCTCGCTGAGCTTTCTTGTAGGAGAAGGTGAACACACTATTTGACACTGTGACCATATAGCGGTTAAAAGGAGGCTGGTAATTGTAGATTGGACGCAGCAGGAAGCTCACAGTTTCCAACAAGAAGGCAAGCCAGTAGAGCATGGGCAGAGGAAGGCTCCAACTGGAATTAAGGTGGAAGCCCCAGTCCTTGCTCAGGGCATAATGTAAATCAACAAAACTTTGGTGAGGGGTTTCATCTGAGATGTAGTAGAACTGACCTTGAATATTTGGTGACTTCTTGGGGTCTTGTAGGCCCCTGGCTGCCAGAATGTGTGCCCAGGCTGCATTACTCACAAACACTGGGTTGATCACAGAGAATTTGGTAAAACTGTCAAGTATCCCATTGTTCTTGAGTGCTCTATTCACTTCGTATGAAGTGTATTGGCTCCCTTCTCCATAGATGAATGGGAGTCTTAAGGCACAAGTACGCAAAGTTCCACCATCTTTCAGGCTGCACCCATTGGCTGCCAGCACTGCCTTCTCAGCCATCTTTTTGCTATATGGGTAAGGATTAGACCATGTGCTTTCATGATTCTCTTCTTCGCAGCCATTCTGGATGATCTCCTTGGAGGAGTTTGGTCCAGCCACAGCCACTGAGCTGCTGTAGATGAAGACTGGGACACTGGCTTCCACACAAGCATCCAACAGGAGCTGAGTACCTGAGTATGGGAAGTTCACCATTACTGTCAGGAAAGAAGCTGAAGGGTCCACAGTGGAGTCAGATTCATTCCAACCTCAACCCTGATGGAATTGATACTACACATCTAAATACATTCTTACCTGATCTTGACTCAAATTGCCATTCTATAGCCACAGAATAACACCCAAATTAAAAGAGGTATCATTTAGATTCTGAAAAACAGGGTTTTCTAGGTTTCTGAGTTTATAGAGCTCTCTCTCTCTTTTTCTCTGTCTCTCTCTGTCTCTCTGTCCCTGTCTCTGTCTCTCTCTCTGTTCACATATAATTACTTTTCTTTCCAGTGTTGGGATCACACCTAGGCTCTTCCACATGGTAGACTAGGCCCCTCCCACTGAGCCACTCTCCCAGTTAGCTTTCTGTTGCTGTGATAAACACTTAACTAAAGCCACTTGGGGAGGGAACAATTTCTATGGCTTCTATGTTCCCATCACAGTGTGTCCCTGAGGAAAGTCACCCAAGAACAAAGGCAGAAACCATGGAGGAATGCTCTTTACTGCTTTTATTCCCATGTGCTCAGCTTGTTTACCTGTATAACTCAGGGCCACCTGCCTATGGGTGACACACCCCACAGTGAGCCGGGTCCTCTCATATCAATCCCTGATCCAGAAAATAACCCACAGATATAACCCCTGGCCAATCTGATGGGAGCCATTTCTTAATGAGGTTCCCTCTTTTCAGGTGACTGCTATGAATCAAAAAACCAGCATTTTTATTCTGTAAAGGACTTCCCTAGATTTTTATGCTGGGAATTTATTCCTTTATGTTTTCTAGAAAGTGGCATCAAGAAATTCCCACTATTTTGAGCACTTTCCTCAATGTTTGAGTCTTTGCCTTTTGTGTAGGTTTTGATCCCTGAAACAACAACAACAACAAAAATTCAAAGAGACTCCTTCCCCAAATAAAAGCAAAGAGTTACTTCTTTTTATATATTTCATTTCATTGAAGGAGGGCTGTTTTTTAATCCCAAAATTCAAGACAACATATTCTCAGAAGTAGCTCAGAATTACAGCATGCCCACTCAGAGATACTATAGGAGCATTATGTATTTTTATTTTATTTTATTCTATCTTATTTTCAGGATGGAGTCTTATTCCTATGTAGTCTGCGCTCTAAGGTAAGATCTTCCTGACTCAGCCTCCTGACTGCTAGGATTACAGATGGGCACCACTACATCTGGGCATGTAGTACACACTCATAATTAGACATTAAAGGCTGGTATTTTATCTCATTTAGTTAAGACTAATACAGAACTGAGAATCTGAGTATGTAAAGCACCATTGTGCAGATCAGGGTATGAGGAAAGTAACTAGGTAGAACTAATAGGTTAGTAATGGCCCCAAATAATTAGTTGATTTGGAAAAGGAGCCCAAGTCACTAAATTTGGAAGTCACATGGAGGATACATGCCAGACAGGACCTTGGAAAACAGTGGTACTAAGAAGACTAACTTTTGGTGGTGGTTCTGAGTGATCATGTTATGTGGTAATGTCCTTTATTAAAGTATATTGCAAATCTACTTTCCGAGGCACTAGCCATTTAGGGATGAGAATCTGAGGAAGAAACTCTGTGCCTGGCTAGGACCAGTCTTCAAGAGTGGACTAACACTGATCTGAAGAGATTACCTTGTAGAAATTTGAAAACTTTTGCTGTTAAGAAAACAAGTGCTAGCCGGGCGTTGGTGGCGCACGCCTTTAATCCCAGCACTCGGGAGGCAGAGCCAGGCGGATCTCTGTGAGTTCGAGGCCAGCCTGGGCTACCAAGTGAGCTCCAGGAAAGGCGCAAAGCTACACAGAGAAACCCTGTCTCGAAAAACCAAAAAAAAAAAAAAAAAGAAAGAAAGAAAACAAGTGCTGGATCATTCTTTCTGGCAGACCCCTGTGGAGAGGCTTTGATGGCTCTCTACTGAGGAAAGGTCAGGGTCTGGTCCAGAGAGGAAGAGTGTGGGAGCCCAGCTGGAAGAAGGGCTCCCATATTTCACCAGAGGGTACTCTTGAGGAGAGAGGGATAAGAGACATTAGATAGAAGGACAGAGGGGATGGAAACAGATAGAAACACAGGATAGCCTAGGTTGGGCCTAGATCATTATTCACTGTCCCCTCCTGCCTCTTCTAAGGGGCTATTTATAGAAGTACCAAGGACTGGAGCAAAAGACCTCCTCCTAGCTCAGCCAAGTACAGACCCTTTCCAATCACCTGGTCACCACACACCACAGGGTCAAACAATCCTCTAATGCAGCTCTGCTGGGTAAAGCAAGCTCGGATCTCACTAGGAAACCTTGATGAGCTTCCACAACTCCCCCTTCTTGATACAATAATGGGCCTCCCAATTCCCTCAGATAGAAAGTGCCTGTCTTGGGTCATTCTTGATTAATTTTACATTCACACTCAGGAAGCTATCAAGAAGTAAGTTGCCCATCTTTGGCTACCAGCCCTGGCAGGAGGGGGTACAGAGCCTAACTTAACTCTGGCCCAGGTCCCTACTAACATCTTGCAAACATCCACAGAGATCTCCATAGCTGCCACACCTCCCAGTAAAGGAGTAGAGGATAAAAAAATGGAATATCCCTTTTGGAATAGGTCTAAGGTGATTACAGCAGTCTTAGCTGCACCAAGCCTCTTTTCTAAATCAATACTCTCTCCTAACAGATGTTCAATAAAATTTTCAAGAGGTTATTTTGATTCCCATGAAAAAACAGTCATTTCAAAACACTTTAAAGTATCCACTCAAGTAAACAAAACCCATGCCAATTATAAAGACACTTACAAACTAACTCGATTGTGGGAGGCCTACCCCTTTCTAAACAAAAACAGAAGGAGTGGAAACATCTAGGAAGAAGACAGAAAAGCTCCTCTAACTATGATACCTTTTTGCTTAAGTTTTCCAGGGGCCTCTGATACCATAAAGTTATATTTTGAGCTATCATAAAAATTGTTCAAATATATCTGAAGGCAAAAGAGTAATAAAAACAATTCTAGTATCACTACACACTTTTTACAAACTTACATTCAAAATTCACACTTTTTACATTCAACATTTATACTTTTTACATTCAATATTGACACTTCACATTCAATATTTACATTTTTACATGCTTAATTCAAAAGGAAACTCTATAGAACTATTTTACAAACTTATCTAGAAGAATCTCTTAACAGATCTCACTTACATTCAAAATCAAACTCTATTAGCAAACATCTAGAAGAGATTTCTTAACAGAACTATTAACAGGACAGGAAGTACACAAATCATTTCTGAAGTTCAGAGTTAAATAGTCAGCTTTGATATCATTCTGAAAGTTTTCCTGACAGTTTGAAGTCAGAGCCTAATTCATCAGTGACTGTAAGCTTGACTAAGGGTAAAATTCCCTCTTCTTAATTATTTAAAACTGCTTTTTAAGATTATCATGAGCCTTTCAATGATGTCAATGTTTCTCTCTTGCATTTCAAGCACAACACGAGATTCTTATTTTTTTTATTTTGCCCATAAGTTTTTTCTTTTTTCAGACCCAAAGCAATTTCCCAGTATACGGACCTCTTTCCCTAGTTTTCTAAGGGTTTCAAAGTGACTTGTTGACAAATAGTATCAGCACTTTAAATTGCTTCCTGACAGGCAACTCTTCACCTATTTCTAATTCTTGAGAGACAAGCTAACAAAGCTTGTGGAAAAAATAGCATTTTGAGCTGGAAAAACACTGAAAAAAAACAGAGTTTTGGGCAGGGTAGTACCAGTATCTCTTTTACAGACTTCATTTCCCAAACTGCCTTTCTCTATATTGTTACACTGTCACAAATCACTTTATGGACTACAATTTCCAAGTTGCCTTTTTGTATCTCTTTATGCTGTTTTGAATGAACTACATTTCCCCTGATGCCTTTCTGGTCTACCACAGTCTGGTTTCCATTTACATGGTTTGTGTTCATACTGAAAGTCAAGATCAGGGGAACTTTTTCGACACAGGAGGTTTCTGTTCTCCCTGAGCTGCTGGCATTGACAGGTGTAATTCCTTCACCTAACATTGTCCCCAGAGTGGTCCACACCTGTCCACATGTGCACACTCGGACAAGCATTTTGGTAACACTTTAACCTCCCTACCACCTCATTTTACTGGGTCAGTGGAAAAGTAAAGAGAGTACTTGAAAATAGAGCTTTCTTAGCAAGATTTTTCCCCCAATAGAGAAAGAAAAGAAAGAGCTTTTTCAGAGATGTTCTTTTCACAGACTTGGGTTCTGCACAGCCCCACCTTGGGGCTGGTAGTTAGTGGAACAGGCTGCTCTCCCTGTTCCCACTGGCCTTGTTTGTATGGGCACATTTTGCCTTAGCTCTTGCCATGCTGCCTTTATAGCTGCTGAGAACTTAGACCCTGTTTTTTGATGCCATCAGCTTTTTCCCCTGGGTCCTGCTCTGCAGTTGCTGCAACTCCATCCTTCAGTGGGGAAGCTGACCCACTGGAATCTCTGCCTGCACTCTCCCAAGAATCTATCGCTAGCCTCTAGCCACAGGGGATTTGGGCGAGGGTCCAATTTATGTCCTGTTTTTCTAATATTGGCTGGAAGGGGAGATAGGACTAGCAGAAAGGATTTGCCCTATTCCAAGAGGCTTTTTGTTTTTTCTAGAGCAATTACAGGTGATTTTCCCATACTGATAGATGTTATTTCCAGGTGATTTAATTTTTGCCATTACAGAAAGAGAAAAAAATCTGAGAAGGAAAGACCTGAAGAGCTTCCAGTTTTTCAGAGAGAGAGAGATTACTAAGTTTTTCCCAAGAAAGCATTCAGTTTTTGAGAGAAAGATTACTAAATTTTCCCAAGACTTCTGTTCCCTAAACATGGCTTCATGGTCAAGGAAACTAATTCTGGTGGTATGATATTATCATACAGTAACCATGTCAGTGGAGTGAAGAGTTTTATTTCATCTGCATCTGTCTCAGGGAAAATTCTTTCCTCTGCCACTCAGGACATAAATCTAAGCTGTTCACAGGCCAAATCTTCCACAGGAATCTTTCCTGCCCATTTTTCTCATCTTTGATAGAGTTTTCTCTGATTCTTCCCCAGGAGTTTGCATTCATAGTCCCATAGTTGGAAAAATCAAGGAGACAGTTCCTCCATTTTGTTGCTTATCTTATCCTAAGTTTTTTCTACACAATATTCCTACATTCTAGCATATATTTTTTCCTTAATTTTTATAGATGGAAATTAAGAGAGAAATAATAAGAAAGAAATCTAGATAGAGAGAAATATACACTGTAGCCTCACTCACTTTTAACTTTGACATTAAGCCGCCTAATTTTCACTCTCGAGAATAAAATACTGTCACCTTTATTTTTAATTCCTTATTAGGCATGCCCCTTTACACCCAAGACACCCCCTCTCTCCTTTTGCCAAGTTCCCTATCACTGTTCCTGGCACCATTTGTGGGAGCCCAGCTGAGAGACTGGCTCCCACATTTTATGACAGGGTACTCTTGAAGAGAGAGGGATAAGAGACATTAGATAGAAGGACAGAGGGGATGGAAACAGGTAGAAACACAGGATAGCCTCAGGTGAGCCTGGATCATTATCCATCACCCCCTCCTGTCTCTTCTAAAAGGTTAGGTATAGGAATACCAAGGGGTGGAGCAAAAGACCTCCCCCTAGCTCAGCCAAGTACAGACCTTTTTCAATCACCTGGTAACCATGCATGTGGTCAAGCAATCCTCTAATGCAGCTCAGATATCACTAGGGTGAGGCAAGCTCAGATCTCACTAGGAAACCTTTGTTGGCAATCACTGCAGTGAGTGGTTGGACATCAAACATTTGGAGATGGAGTCCACTCACTTTGGCATGGAGGAGCAGGAGAACTTCCTGGCTGTTGAATTATCCTGGGTGTGGTTTTGTCTTTTCACTCCTTGTGACTACCGGTGGGGTCTCTATTCCCTCCTCTCTCAGTACAATCTCTTTTTCTAAACATCAAGGACAACAGCCCTGAGTTCTTCTAGCTGGGCTTGCAGAGGCATCTGACAGACCCAGAGCACAGCAGGTGTTCCATGGCTGGCACTTCCCTTCCTGTCCTTACGCTATTTGGCCATTCTAATTTTCCCACTCTCTCCATACCCTCCTGAGCTCGGTACCTTTCATGTTGATATCCAGGACGGTCTGTCTGGGAATGGCACCCAAGAAGTCAAGGGAGGCAGCGGTGTGGATGACAGCAGAGACGCCCTCACAAGCTCTCCTCAGGCACTGGGCATCCAGAATGTCTCCCTTCAGCACTGTCACCTTGGCTTTTGTCTGCAGCTCTGAGGAACACAAAGCAGGTCATTGGGAAGCTTTCTGCACAGGATGGAAGTTTCCTGACACAGTGTCAGTGACCTAGGCCTTCAAGGCGAGTCAGAGTGAGGAGATCCTGGGGAGGAGGCCTTTCTACTGAAGAAACAATAAATAATCAACAGTCAGAATGTATCATTTGTAGGAAAGGAGGAAGCATCCATGTCTACCCCTCCATTTGTAGAAAATGAATCTGAGCAGTGATATGTGATTTGTGCTTTGCTCATAAAAACAGAGTTATGGGAATTCATGCAGTGATTAAAGCAACCAGAGAGGTGGTGGTAGTCAAATGTAAAAAGGGAGAATTGGGATTTAATTGGTAGAGAACGGGGAATCACTTGAGGATTCAGACTGAAGGAGAAACAGAGGCAGAGTCCTGCCCTGGGAAGCTGTAACAGTGCTCTCAGGTTGCTAATGGACAAGCATGAAGACATAAGAGTAACCTGGGCAAACAACAGATTAATCAGATTGTGTCCTCCAGAGTTCCAGTGAGGAGGACCCAGAAGAGGGAGACACAAAGATGGAAAATTCAGCCCTGCCCCTGACAGGTCTTGATACTTTCTGAGTCTGGGCTGAGCACAAATGAAGAGTGAGCTCAATTACAAAGAGGAACGTGGAGCATTTCTTATTGGATAGATACATTGTAAACGAGGCCACCTCCAAGGGACCATACTACATCCAAGGGAAATGGATAGCTTCAGGTTCCTCTCCAATTTATAGGATGATACTAAAATCACAATGTCACCCAAATTAGTTCACAAAATTGATGGTGTGGCACAGTATCTATACCCCACACTGGCTTGAGATTCATAATTTACACATGACTTTCTCAGTTTGTTATCTCCTTTCCCAGCTATCTCTGGTCAGCTATATCTGAGGTTAGGATTCTAGTATCCTTGGTATAGGTTGGGGAAATTGCAGAAAGCTCTAGGACACACATCTTTCTAGTGAAGACTCTATTGTCCCTCTGCCTCAATCCAATTTATGCCCAATTCTTTATGCACTCTATGAGCAAGACTCATTTGGAATCAACTCTTTTGAGATATCATGTCAACTAAATTTGCAATGAATGCCAAAGACTACTTTGATAGAGGCAGAAGTAGAAATCCAGAGCTGGAGAAATCCTTTTCGGGACAGATTGCAACCTCTCCTGAATGTGTCTACTGTGGCCCCACCTCTCCCCTGTCATGGAACCCCAGGAAGGCCTTGACATAGAGGATGATGGGGAAAAGCCTTCTGGGAAGGCAGCAGGTACCAGGATGTGAGTCTCTTCCTGTGTGATTTCTCCTCCACTCTTCTTAGGGGCTGACTTTAGACAGACAGGGTCAGAAGAGTTGCTGTGACAGGGCAGGAGGAGCCCAGATGCAGGACCAAGTAGACTCACACATCAGTTCTTGGGGAGTCCTGAGATACCAGTAGGTGACATCTTTGTGCTTTGTGGCAGAGCCACGTCTCTCACCTTGTCCAAGACACCATGGACTTGGCCGTTGTTCTTCACTGCCACATCATAGAGCTGATGCTGTGCTGTGAGCTGCAGTAGGAGAAGCTACCACACTTTAGCCTTTAAAAGGACAGAGGTTACCACCAGACCTCCTGGAACCCTACCCTACTTTGTCTTATTTTATCTGGGGGATCTTGAGAAAGTCAGTTAACATTGTTGTACCCAAAGTCCGATGTCCCCAAAGACCATCAAGAGACCAATCTGAACACAAAAGCAAAGAGTCTTTTAAATTCATGAATTCAAACCCAGGTCCCTTTTACAACCATCACAGCAGTGGAGTGACAGTGACCTTAAGCAGTTGCAGGATAGGATTTTTATAGTGGTTAGGGTAGGGGGTCTAGGAGAATTCCAACTCTGTAGAATCACAAGCTCAGGATTGGTGCCTACTCCACATTGGAGACGCTTGGTTTGAACAGATTGGAGCATTGCAGCTGCAAAGAAATTGCCATATTCTCTAGCAGTTTATGTCATGTGTCTATATCATTTGCAGACCCACTTTCTCTGACCATTAGACATTCCATTTCTTATCTGCAGGAAACTTGCTCCCTCTGACAGCTATGGTATATAATCTGTCATATCCTTTAGGTTATGGTGGAAATGTCTGGAACTCATTTTTTATGTGGCTTTTAATTGTATTGGTCAAGGGGCAGCACGTCATCTGATGAGTTTCCCAGGGCCAGCTGGTCCCAGCCTAATCTTCTGGTGGATTTCCCAGGGCTTAGGGTGGAGGGGAAGCATGTCCTCTGGTGGGTTTCCCAGGGCTTAGGATGGAGGGGCAGCACATCCTTTGGTGCGTTTCCCAGAACTTGCTACCCCCTGTCTGACCCTTCTCTGAGATGGCTGCAACCCTGTCATCCTCTCAAACATCTGTGTTGTCTCCTTGTCTATAGAGTCAGAAGACAAGATTCCCTTTGTTTTGTGATCTCATGGGGGGGAGAAATAAGGAGTTTCCACCATTAAGATGTCTCTGACACATTAGGACACCAGAAGGAATCTCTCCTCTTACTGAGAGGAGGGCGATTCAGTTGAGAAAAATGCCTCCATTTGATGGCCTCTTGTAGGGCATTTTCATCATTAGTGATTCATGTGGGAGGGCACAGCCCATTGCAGGTGGTACCATCCCTATGTTCTATAAGAAAGCAGGCTGAGCAAGCCATGAGAGCAAACCAGTGAACCACATCCTTTCATGGCCCCTGCATCAGTTCCTGGTTCCAGGTTCTTGCCCTGTTTAAGTCCCTGTCCTGATTTCCTTTGGATGATGAAGGTGATATGGAAGCATAAGCCAAACAAATATTTTCCTCCCCAAGTTGTTTTTATTCATGATGCATCCGCACATCAATAGTAATCATTACTAAGATTCTCTAGGTTATTTATTTCTTTGTTTGCTTGTTTGGAGACAAGGTGTCTAGGTTATTTGTAAGGAAGTTAAAATAGTAAAACATGAGGAAGAAATTTAAGGTTTATGTATTTTAGCATTTTGTTGTATGTAACAAAGGGAAACAACTGAGTATAGAAGGGAAGTGTGACATGTTTTATAAGGACTTATGAGGATATACGTAAAATAGGAAAATGTGTCCAGAAGAAGGCAGAGGTAGTTTTTTGGGTTTTTGTTTCTCTCTCTCTTTTTTTTATGGTTTGTTTGTTTCTCTAAATATAACGATGGTCCCAAATTACAAAAGAGAGATAAGACCCAGAATGAAGGAAACAGTTGGACTAGTAGTGAATGGATGGAGAAAGCTGCAAAAGGATTTCAGAAAGGCACAGGACTTCTTGTAGGAGGCACAGAGGGCCTCATGCCACAGATGAGCACTAGGGGAACCTGGGATGTTAGCACAGAGAGCTGATGCTCCAAGGGAAGGAATGCTAAACAAGTTGTCTGTCCAGAAGGCTGGGAGCAGGTGTGCTTTCTAGTCTGGTCAACTTTGCACAGTCTGTGTGTTTGAAAATCACACTCGATCCTCCCTCAGACCCATATCATAGGTTGATTTTCCCAATCTATAGAATCCATCTTTATGGAAGGCATCCCATGTACTTTATGAAAGAGTTTCCATGTGATCATGTCTGATACTTATTTAGCTTACTTTGTTCCTTAAGGTTTATGTATGTATGCTTTATTGTGCATGTGGGGTTGAGTTAATTGTCACCAGAAAAATATTTGCAAAACTGTGCTGTGCTTAAATACACCAAAATTAAACCATTCAGTGTCAGACTCCAGAAACTGAAACCAACACCAGCTATTTAGATGTATTGAACTGCCTTCTTGCCTCCCAGGGTCTGTTACCTATTAGCATTGGTGCTCAAAGAGACCCCTGAAACTTCTGGGACAGATGCACATGAGATCAAATAGACAATGAACAGATATCAAGGAATATTAGCACCTGAATAACCTTTATTTCTCCATGTTCATATTGGGGAGTTTTCCCTATAAACAAAAAGCATAGGGTTCAATAATCAATAAAGGGAAGAGCAAAACCAACAGGGGGTTTCTTGCATCTGATCTTAATAGAGAACTGTGGCCCATCCCGCACCTTTTTGGTACAGGTGGGCCATCTATATTCTGACATCTCCTGTGTCCTTAATTGTTTTGGTGATTGTTTTGTGTTGTTTTGTAATTTTTACCAAATACTTTAGTATTTTATATAATTTACAAATTAAAATGTAATGTCTTTGATTTACCACTGACTTTGAGATTTCAGGAGGTCCTGAAATTCCAAGGGACCTATATGTTAGACCTATATTTTCAAATATGCATTTATATATGTCCCAAGGTATTATAAGATCTCCAGAAATCTGACATTTTTGAATGTATGTTTTGTTATCAGTATTCTTATAATACAACATTACTACATGCTTAAAACATAAACAAATTAATTCTTTTCTAATTCCTTGAGGGAAAAATGGAATTGTATTAAAAATATTGTTCTGCCTCAAAACTTTTAAAGTTTAAAGTTTAAAATAAAATTTGTTAATTTTTATTAGGTTTCTCTCTGTGTGTGTGTGTGTGTGTGTGTGTGTGTGTGTGTGTGTGTGTGTGTGAGTGTGTGTGTGTGTTTTACTTTTAAAATTGCTCTATTTCATTAAAAAAAAGTAAAGTCCAAGGTCTGGTTAAACATCTGTGTGAGTTTACTATGTTCTGTGTGTCTTGGTGATATCTCAGCTGCCAATGTTGCAACTATCTGCCTGGGCTCAGAATTTGCCTCTGGGATTTCTGGCCACTGAATCTAGTATAATAACAGAGATTCATAAGTCATTTTGTTACAAATAATATTAAAGTCCTTTTAAGCTACTCTACTTAATTAAAAAAACAGTTGATGGAGTCGGGCATGGTTAAACATCTGTAAAAAAAAATTAACTTAAAACTTGTAATGCTAAATTGGAGCTGTTCTGGGAAACAACACATGGTTCTCCACCATCTTAACTAAAGGAAGTGTATTCAGGAGGCTGGCAGCCAACTTTGATAAGGTTGGAGAAGAGGGAGGTCATGTGACTTCATTGCCATCTTAACTAAAGGTGAACACATGTAGTGGTCCTACCAAGGAGGCAACAACAGGTGTCCAAGATATTTTGGATTAGGATGTATTTTTGTTTGATAATTCCTTTCCTGTCCTGAGAATAAGGTTTATCAAAGATGGATGTAAAGCAATGCTAATTTAATGAGGTATTAAAGCAAGGATGTTAGATATATATTCCTAAATCTGTCTCTGTTTGCCTGAACAGAACTTAGGTCAGGAGCGAGCCTTTGCCAGACTGCTTATATTTTTCTCTTAGTGCCAAATCTTGGCAGGGCCCACTGAAATGTAAACATATCACACTTTGTGTTTGTTTGTTTTAAGACTCTCTGAATGGGCAGGGTTCGGATAGAGAGGCAGGAATAGGGCTTCTCAGACCATGCAGGGACAAGTTGGAGGTTCCAGCTGAACAAGACCCTTGCAATTATTCCTTGTTAAAACTCTGAAGGCTATTACTTTTAACACAACAATACTGGCCCAGTATCATAAGATGCTAATCATTCCTAGAAAACAGATAAAATTTAATTTTATGATGGATTCCAGATAAGTGTAGCCCAGAACTACTCTTTCCAAACCTCTTTGTTGCTCAAATGTGTCTTAAAGTGTTTGGACACTGAGTTGTGGTGGTTTGAATGAGAATGGTTCCCATAGGTTCATATAATTGATTACTTGTTCCCCAGTTGGTGGAAAGGTTAGTGGGTGTTGCCTTTTTGTAGGCAGTGTGTCCCTGGGCCTGGCCTTTGAGGATTCAAAAGACTTTAATCATACCCAGTTATTTCTCTGTCTTGGCTTGTAGGTCAAGATATGAGCTCTCAGCTATTGCTACAGTGCCATGCTGCCTGCTGGCTGCCCTAGTATCTGATAAGAGATTTTATACAGACTCTATCTGACAAAGCCAAGGGATGGGTGGATGGGATCCAAGAAACAGGGTTAAATGAACTTGGAGAGTATGGAGAAAGAGATGTGTTCATAATGGCCTCATACTAGGAGTAAGGGTCCTTTACAAGCTACATCCACAGAAGGATGTGAGAATGGAGCAGCTGGGAAATGACTGTCAACCCAGCGCTTGCACTTGGCCTGGGGTGGGGGAGAGACAGCAGAAAAACATAAAGCACCTCTCCCATAAGGTCTGTAGACACTTCCTTTGAGCATGAAGGACAGAGAGGAGGAATGATGGGAAAGACATTGGAGGAATCCCCATGACACACATGAAGTCCACCTGGCCCTCAGTCTTTTTCTATCCTATGTATATGCTCTCTAGTCCCCTTCTCATTCTCTCTCTCTCTCTCTCTCCCTATCTACCTCCTTCATCAATTTACCTCTACATTATAATTACTTCCTGCTATGAACTTCACTCTCCCCTAGTCTTAAATTAAAAAAAAAAAATACAAACTTGATTGGGAATGTTCAAAGGAGGCAGGTTTTCACTGCTCAGGTCTCGAGTTTAATAATCTTTTGCTAGTGTTGTACAATATTGCCATGTCTAGAACATTTAAGACCCAAAAGCTTCCAGCAATAAGAAAACTGATCTGCAATGTCTAAATAGGAGAATGACCTGAAGGCCAAGGGCCTGCCCATGGCCATGTTCGCTAGTTCTGGGTCAGGTCAGAATGCACTTTTTCCAAATATGCAGTGCCTTTTATGCTGTCTCAACTGTGATTGTTCCTGCTGAGGCTCTTCTCAGATCCACCTGTTTCTTACTTGGTCACAAGGAAGCCCTCCCCATGCCCAGTCCATGTTCACCAGTCTCCAGGTCACTTACTGGATAATTCCTCCCTGTGTTTTGGAGTGAAGGACCTGAACAAGGCCCTGATCTCCTGCAGCTCTTTCTCCTGAGTCAACAGGCGGATGATCCTCCGGCCCAGAAACCCTCCTGCTCCTGTCACCAGGCAGCTCCACACAGGCATGGTCAACACAGGAATCAGATCTCAGTGGTCACAGATGTGATGTAACGTCACCCTGGGGAGGGATAGAAAGAGAGGTGCAATGGGTACAGAGTCATGGAGTTCCTACTATGATGACATAGTAGACAAAGATGTCCTCAAGATGGTTCTTGAACATTTTTCTCATAACATCACTTCCATGATTCCAAAATGTCTGGGTCTTCTCCAACAAATGAGCAAAAGATCAGTTCTGCAGCAGACACCAGATGTGCAACCTCTAAGTCCGGTCAGCTCTGACACTGAGACACTGTCAGACCTGACATGTCAGGCTGTGCCCCAAGGTTGTCCCTCTCACATGAGATGCCACTTCCAAGCCCCAGACTGTCTATCCTGTGCTTCTGAGAAAACGTGCACACACTGGGGTCCTACAACCCCTCACTGCATATGGTTACTTCCTGCAGCTCCTCTTGAACTTCAGGGACCAAAGCTTACATCCATTAGCTTCTGTAGCACGAATCTTAAAGGATCTTATAAATTAAAACAAACTCAGAACCAGGTATTGGGGTGAATGCTGAAAGATCAGAGAAGCCTAACAAGATACAGCTAACCTCACCTCGCCAACTTCTCAGCTGATCCTGATCCTCAAACTAGAAGCCTCTGAGTCCTCATCTAAATAGATCTCAGCTGACCTTGTGCTAAAAGCTAAAGGATTAAAAGATTAAAAAGAGTTCCTGGTCCTCATACCTTATATACCTTCCTGCTTCCTGCCATCACTTTCTGGGATTAAAGGCATATGTCACCATGCCTGGCTGTTTCCAGTGTGGCTTTGAACTTGTAGAGATCCAGATAGGTCTCTGCCTCAGAAATGCTACAATTAAAAGTGTGTGTGCCACCATTTTCTTGCCTCTATGCCTGTCTAGTGGCTGTTCTGTTATCTGACCCAGATAAGTTTATTAGGGTGCACAATATATTGGGGTACATAATATAACCACAAACTTCCTATTAAGGGCATTACAAAGGATATGGAGGAATTAGAGCACAGGCTGAGGAATGAGAAATGGGAACAAGGCTTCTACCTTCTTGTTTGATGTACTAACTCCAAGAATGTCTAACTGTTCAGCTACCCAGGATCTTAGAAGCCTTGTCCTTCCTGCATCAATTGATAATCAAGACAATGCCCCACATGTCAATCTCATGTTGGCAATACTTCAGTTTAGGCTTCCTTTTTTTGGATGACTCTGGGTTATGTTGTGTACAAGCAATGATAATTAAACATGGCCAAAAGAGTATTCACTCAATGTGTTAGCTGTAATAGTCCTTGTTATTGTTTTTATAAACTCTTTGCTCCAATACTTTGAGCAGCTCACAATTAACTGCAGAGCATGCATATGCTCATTTGAAAGACATGGCATTATTTATAACAATAAGCAGATTCTGATCATTTGTTTGTTGGTTTGTTTGTTTAGATTGATATCAGTAGGTGAGAAAAAATCACCTTATGGTAGAAACTCTCTAAGGCTTGTCCAATCTACAGCTCATAGACCCATGTAGCCAAGGATATCTATAAATGCATCCCAACACAAAGTTGAGAATGTAATTTGAACATTATGAAAAGTTCATTCCACTTTTTGACTCCATTATGGGTTGACCGTGAACTTTGTAGGTGACCAAGTCTGGTTGCAGTTTCCAAAGTTTGGACATATCTGAGTGGAAGGGCCTCAAAGCCTTTCTGGTAGTTAAGGTCCATACAGAGCCCAGCATAGGTCCCACATGGGGCTATTTTTGCAGAGCCTTTCTCTATAAGAACAAGAGCTTTTACTCCAGACACAGAGAGCACATACGTTGCACTCATTCACACTGAATGCCTACTTCATATTATCCGAAAGTTGTGTAGACATGCATAGTACACACTTAGGTTCTAGAACTAGATGGATAGATACTCTCCAATTAGAGACATGGTCCTTTCTATAATACAGTTAAGTACAAGAGAGGCAACCATTATACAAGAAGCCCATTGAAGGATGACTGTGGACTTTTATCTTCATTCCACCCACCCTCACCTTGCCTACTAGAGCTTCCCTTGAGACTCTATCAGTACCTTCATTTGACAGTACCTCATAGGACAGTGTGCTCCAAGCTGACACGTACTCCTTCCATCTAATATGGAGGTACAGGAGAAACAGCTTGATTGTGTGCAGTCTGTGTGAACATTTCAGTTTCCATAACCCTTTTTTAATTTTTCCTTTCATTGAAAATAGAGTTATTTCTCACATAATATATCCTATTATGGTTTCCCATCATTTTACTCCTCCCGGCTTCACCCACCTCCCCTC
>CABHPH010157655.1:0-40701 GCA_902168325.1 Peromyscus nudipes | reverse complement strand
TTGAGATGCGGCGACCACCTAGAGGTTTGCTTGTTGCCTTTTGGGGGGTTTGGGGGGAATGGTGGGATGGGATGGTGGGGTTTTGGTTCTCGACTCAGGTTCTTATTCATGCAGAGGTGAGAGATGGGTGACTGGCATCCTGAGCTGGAGGATGACTGCCAGGGCGGTGGGTGGTTCCGAACTGGGTGACACACAGGGACCAAAATCTGCTGGCCTGCAGTGGTGCACAGAGAGAGGCGGGACCAGAGAGGAAAGCACTCTGCAGAAAACAGCATGAAAGTCACCAGTTGTGAAATCATAAAACACCACCTTTGGTCTAAAACCCCAGAAACGGGGGAGGAAAAAAAATATAGAAGTTTCAGCTCCACTTTCCCAGGCCTCGAAGATGACCTACAAGCTTCTTCCTCTCCCAAGGCTACAAATGCTCCCAGACTTGCGCTGGGGCTCCTCTCATCTTCAAATAATCGTTTCAAGAAAATTACATGACAACAGTGAATTCATGTTTCTATCTGCCTTTAACTTGAAACTCTGAACATGGGGCTTTAACCCAAAAGAATGTACTAAATTCTCAAAGAACTAATAAAAAATTAAGGCATGAGCCCCCTAAATGGTTATCAACACCAGCTGGTCAGTCCTAAAAGCATGTACCAACAAGGAACACAAAATAGATCCCCCGGTACAACCTGGCTTCTTTACACAAATGTAACAATAATAAGGAGGCTGTGTGAGGGGGATACATGAGAGGTGTGAGGGAGGGTAATGATATAATTTTATTTTGATTAAATTTTTGTTTTGTTTTGTGTTTTGAGACTGGGTTTCTCTGTGTTGTTTTGGTGCCTGTCCTGGATCTCTCTCTGTAGACCAGGCTGGCCTCGAACTCACAGAGATCCGCCTGCCTCTGCCTTCCGAGTGCTGGGATTAAAGGCATGCACCACCACCGCCCGGCTTGATTAAATTTTTAAAAGAAAAATAAGTGAAAGAAATTTTATAATCTACATTTCCAGAATAATTCTTCCCAAAACCATTCATATCACATCAGGTCTTCAGTCACCTACTCTGAAAACCTAATAAATAGATTGACTAGCAAAGAAAATGCCTTAAGAACCGATGTATCCTGAGGGTAAGGTAGGGAACTGATATATCTTGATATGGCAGTGCCCTGATGGTATCCTGAGGGTCAGGCAGTACCCTGATGGATCCTGAGGGTCAGGCAGTGCCCTGATGGATCCTGAGGGTCAGGCAGTGCCCTGATGGATCCTGAGGGTAAGGCAATGTTGGCTGCATGTGGACCTTCAGTGAAAATTGAAGCACCTCCAACACCAGGAAGATAAATAACTAAGGGGTAACTAAGGTCATCTAAGACAAGGTTTCCTCAGCTTTACTTTCAACCCCTCCTTACCCCTGTTATGCCCAGATTGTGTGGACCCCCAAAAGACCACCACGGAGACCGAATCCCGCATGTAAAAAGCAAAGAGCCTTTATTTTTAAGCTCCAGAGCTAGGTCTGTCTGTCCCAAGCAGGGATGAGAGCAGAGAGCCCTGAGCCCAGGCAGGGTAGGGTTTTTTGTCATAGCAGAGGTTGGGATGAGGGGATTTCCAGGGTTCAGGACCCTGATTGGCTGACGTTTGTCTAGGGGTATCCTGTAAAACAAAAAAATCGGTATATGCTAGACTCAGGGACATCTGGCCACCTTACCTAATGGTTGGAATGTTTGGGATGTTAGGTAGTTCCCATCCCTGGGTGGATCCCTGGGTGGTGTCCTGGATCTGGGTGTTGCCTGCAAGTAAGCCTCTCACAGAAGCTGTGTCTAGGTCCCCAAGCCTGTCATGGCAGCTGTTTTGGGGCCCCTCCATAACCCCCAAATTTTTACATATAGATATGTAAAGAAGGTATTGAAATCATAAGGAATTTTACTTCAAAATGATTCTTTGTTATACAGTTTTATCATTTGTTAAAGAGGACAGAAAGTTAGCATACTAGAGACACGGGTGTGCTCATTTATTTTATTCGAGGAATTAAATCTTGCTGAATACCTGTTACTTCAGGACAGAGAACAACTTCAACGTTTTTCAGAATTAGACAACTTAATTCTATAAGCCTCAATGCTGAGAAAGCTATTTCACATAAATACATAGTAAAAAAATGGCAAAAGTGTGTTTAAGGTCATTTCAGAAATGATGAGATGTTCTGATCTCAAGTCAAAATTCATTGAATGATTTTTTTTTAAATGAGCCTCCAGTCAGCAACTCAGTTTCTTAAACATTCTCTCACAATCCATGCCAGAGGCACACTAACTTAACACCAACCTGCCCACGAATGGCAGTAAGTAGATATCGAGTCTTTGTTCCCCATAATTAAACCAATTAACCCAGCAGAAGACTGTATGTGCAGTAAAAACACAATTCATTGCACAATAGTCTCAAGCCTGAGCTTTTGGTATTTAAGATGTTTAAGGCTGTGATGAGCCAGGTCTGACATCATGCTTAGTGGTATGACCATGTGTGCAGTGCAAAGTACATTACTGTGTGTTCCAAACAAGAATTCAGTGAAGTATGAAATTGCTGGGGGGAGGGGGAGTGCTGCCAGGAACGTCTCTTACTCATTGGCCTTTGACTTAATTTCTGGTCACTGCACATTCAGAAACAACAACATTTTCATGACCCTTACATTCAGAGATGTCACTCCATATGAGGTTGTGATTCATGGTTTAAAAACCTACGGCCTAAAAGAAAAAAAAATTACAAACCTTTGAAATTTGAATCACAAAAGCTGCTTTTAGAAATGCTGGAAGCAAAAGTCATCACTCATTCTCCAGATGTGTAGCGCTGTTGGAAAAGCTTCGTCTGCTTCAAAGATATAACTGCAAATTAGAAATGATATCACTAGTAAGAATCAGGTAGATAGCTAAAGACAACTTAGGGTAGACAAGAGTATGATCCTATTTCTTGTGTCAAATATAAAATTCATAATCTCAATTTCGGTTGGTATGTTTTGCCTATGGATCTAGTCAGTTTTGGGTAAAATTTCACATTGAAGAGAAAGGTTGGTTATCAAGACTCAAGCCTAGAGGAGAGGTGGAAATGATATCTGAAAAACCTAAAGACTGTAAACTTCCTATAAAATGGTCAAAACTCTAAGGAATTTATTGCATGTGGGACAGCGAAGAGACTTTATTGTCACTTCTTTTTAAAAGAAATTATTTTCTTATTTTTAATTGTGCATGTGTGTGTGTGTGTGTGTATGTGTGTAATTTTCCCATAATTTTCTTTCTTCTTTTTTTTTTTTTTGCCTACTTAATTAAAAAAAAAAAAAGCCCAGAAAGACAAATGCTACATGATGCTACATGCTCTTCCTTACATGTGGATCCTAGCTCTGTGGAGGCCAGAAATTTTGAAGGCCCATGAGAGGAGGGAAGGAAAGAGGCCTTAAGTGGGGGAGCAATTCTAGAGCACATGAAACATGAAAGTAAAAGAGAATACTGCGAGGTGGGATGATTTGAATGGAGAAGGAGACAAGGAAAATGCGGGAGAGAGGGCTAATAAAGGCTAAGATGCATGAAAAAACTTCATGGAAATCCACTTCTTTCTAAGCTAATTAAAATATATAATTAATATAATATAATATGATATGATATGATATGATATAATATAATATATAATAATAAAGGAAGTTTGAGTAGAGGTACCCTGCAAGTGTGGATAATGCTGCTCCCAGAAGCCATAGGTTATTCAGTGAAAATCCAAGCTCCAGAGGACCCCAAAACAGTACAGGTTATTGTCGTTGCTCTTGGTTGCCACAGAACTGGGTGATAATACCCTGTTGCTGAAGATACCACACATTTTAGTGTCAGGGAATACAGAAATCAAATGGGAAGCTTCCTTCCCGCTGGTTAGTTTTCAGAGTGCCGGATGGTGCTATGTAGGCCGTGGGGGTCAGGAGAGTCATCCATGATCTTAACCAGAAGACCCTGCATGCTGCAATACCAACATCCAAGCAAGACGTGCTCTCTGGTACAGGAGTAGCATGGATGTTATGGGGGTAACTAACAACTTTCTCATGAGATATGGGGCCTACCTCACAGGAAGAAATTCATTCCCACTATCGTAAGCCTGGTCAAGAACTCAAGCTGGAAAAGTCATAGGCCTTCAGGGGAACCTACTGTTACTGTCTCCAAGTGATCACGTCAAATTGTGTTATAGATGTTCTGGTTGAAATGAGAAGTGTCCCTATAGTCTCAGGCATTTGAATACTTGGTCCTCAGTTAGTGCCACTGTTTGGGGAGGTTTAGAAGATGTAGTCTTTCTGGAAGAAGTATATCATGTGGGGTGGGCTTCAAAAGCTTAAGACCTCACCTACTTCCAGTTCCTTCTGTATGCTTTGATTTTGGGAGCACAGTACAAAGGTCCTTGGACCCACAAATCTCCAGGGAAACAAGGAATGTTAAGCACACAGGATAGTCTTTCCAAGGGCAAAGATGGAAAACCTGTTCTTCCATCCAGAAAACTGGTAATTAGAAGTGATTAATAGCCTGATGATCTGCATTATCTGTTGGACCAGGCCATATTAAGCTCCTACAACCAGAACTAGAGGTAGTCAATAATCTAAATAACCCTGATAGCCAGAGGTTCCCCTAAGTTCCAACAACCAGGACCAGAGGTGGGTAATAGCCCAAATGATCTCTATGCTATCTGTACAGTCAAGGCCAAGCCAGATTCTTCCCTGGACCCTAGCTATACAAGGTAGCTTACCTCTATAACCCATCTTCTTGGAAGAAATGACCTGTACCCTGGGTCAAGTTTCAATGTAAAACAAAGAAACTTCTTTTTCTAAATTATACTGGGCTTAAATATATTGGGAATAAACCACCTGATATCAGAGTCCCTGAAGTCTTGATCCAGGTTGATGAAGTTTATCTGAACTGAGTTTTCATTCTCATCTCTCATCTCTTCGTAGATCACTACTTTGCCATAAACACCTTTAGGGTTCCCCTCACTTTGTGATTGCAGCAAAGGATGTGAATTCTCAGCATGCTGCTCCAGCCACCATGACAGCCACTTGCTGCCATGTTTCCACACCATGAACTCTAACCCTGTCTTAGGATTTCTATTGCTGTGAAGAGACACCATGACCACAGCAACTCTTATAAAGGAAAACATTTGATTGGGTGGCTTATAGTTCAGAAGTTCAGTCCATTATCATCACAGTGGGACATGGTGGCATGTAGGCAGACATGGTGCTGGAGAGGTAGCTGAGAGTTCTATATCTTGCACAGACAACAAGAAGTAAACTGAAACACTGGGTGTACCTTGAGTATATATGAGGCCTCAAAGCCCACCCCCACAATGGCTCATTTCCTCAAGGTCATACCTATTCCAACAAAGCCACATCTTCTAATAGTGCCACTCCCTGTGGGGGCCATTTTCTTTCAAACTACCACAAACCCTCTGGAACCATAAGCCCAAATAAACTCTTTCTTCTATAAATTGCTTTTGATCATAGTGTTTTATCACAGCAATAGAAACTCTAACTGAGACACTTGTGCTGCCTAGTTTTTAAGTCAACTTGATATAAACTACAGACATTTGAGAGGAGAGAACCTCAACTGAGGAAATGCTTCCATAAGAACAGGCTGTAAACAACCCTGTAGGGCATTTTCTTAATTGGTGATTGACAGGGGGAAGGCCCAATCCATTGTGGATGGTGCCACCCCTGGGCAGGTGGTCCTGGGTTCTGTAAAATGCAGGCTGAGCAAGTCATAAAGAGAAAGCCAGTAAGCAGCACTCCTCTATGGCCTCTGACTCAGCTTCTGCCTCCAAGTTCCTATGCAGTTGAGTTTCTGTCTTGGCATCCTTCAATAGACTGTAACTCAATATGTTAAGCCAAATAAACCTAAACCTGTCAGGTCCAATGGAAACTCCATTTCCCAAATTCTGGCAGTTGAACAAAAGCTAACATTCCTTAGGAGCTTGTGAAGCCAGTTCTCCTCTACCAAAGGAGCCACTTACCTTACCCATGGCACTCTGTGGTGCCTATTTGTATATCAAAGCACATGCTGGCCTCCAGGCATCCTCAATATCACAAGTACCTGTTACAAATTACAGAGACCATGCTGGCATCCTGGCTCTTCCCAGATCTTCTCATTACTGCCTCCCAAACTTCCCCCAGCTCAAGAGATTCCCTCCCCCACCTCAGTTGTTCATTTGTCCTTATAACCCTGCTATTTTGGCTATGTTCTCCCTTGATCCTCCTGGTCCCTCTCTTGGTCCTCTCTTTCTCTTCATCTCTCACTCTCCCCACCTCTCTTTCCTCTCATGAACAGTCAAGTTTGCTGACCATATTCAGTCCATTTCTTTTCATCTCTGCTCTGGACTCTTCCAGATGCCTTGGGCAGTTCTTCCTGCCCACCCATATCTACAATTAAGAACCTTCTCCTTAACCATACCATGGAACAGTCATGTTGTCAATTTAAACAAATCCTTTCCTCCCCAAGTTCCTTTTGATGACAGTGTTTCATTACAGAAAGAGAAACCTAACTAAGACGTAGCCAGAGAGAGGACTGTTGCTATGAAGAACCATGCTGCTTTATTTTTGAGGAATGTGGAAGAGTTTGGAACTTTAGACCAGAAAAGTAGTTGAGTACTGTACTCAGAGCCATTCTAGTAGGAGCTTGGAAGACCATAGTAGAAAGATAGCATTGGGGGCTGTGGAGGCCCAGCACAAGAGGTTTCAGAGGGGAGCACATAAGCAACTGGCTTAGAGGCCATTCTTGTGTTATGTTGGCAAAGAATGTGGCTGCTTTCATCCTCATCCTAAGAATTTGCCTGGGGCTAAATTAAAAAGTCATGAACTAACTTACTTGTGGGAAGAGATTTCAAGAAAGCCTAATTGACCCTGTCAAGCTATTCTTGTGATGGCTAAAGTTATTTTTTTAATTTTAAATTACTGTGCTTTTAGAAAACAAAAATGTCTCTAACCTGTAAAACATCACTTGCTCAATGACAGATAACTTCCGGGAATGCTGGAACTGTTGTTCATGTAAGATAGCAAGCCTGGTGTTTAAGCTTGGTTGACTTAAGTGTGAAAGCCTCAATGATATATATATATATATAAATTTATTAAGGGGTTCTATGGGGAAAACAGGTCCACTGATACAGGATAAGGTAAATTCAGAGTTGCAGAGTCCATAGAAAACTGGGGACTTATCACAGGCTGCTTCACGCTGACTGATTCCATCTTCACCACCCCAAAGCATGACCCCCTTTCTCCTCCCTTTTAAGTGGTCACATAGGAAGATAAGAAGCACTGCTTCTATCAGGCCAGATAGCCTCTATTGGGCCAGATAGCCCAAAGTCATGGATGGAGTGAATTCCTACTACACTCCCCCTTTTTGTCTAAATAATAAGGTTCTAAACTTAATACAAAACTATATACAATAAGAATGATTATCAAGTATTGTCCAGAAGAAAGAAAGGGTAATAACATAAATAAAAATGGAACCACAACCAACAAGAACAACATCAAGCAGGAAACACATACTAAATGTCCAGACAATAGGTAAGTGGCAAATTACAGAGATTACTCCAATAGCTGTTCTATCCTGAAGAATCTAAATTTAGTACCTGATATGCTCTTAGCTAAGATACCAGAGGAAAGTAACTGTAACCATATAGTCTTCGATCCCATAAAAGACCTAAGAAGGAAAACAATATTAGCCGAGTTGCTGTGGATATCGCTCTGAATAAATAAAATGCTGATTGGCCAATAGCCAGGCAGGAAGTATAGGTGGGACAAGCAGAGAAGAGAATTCTGGGAACAGGAAGGCTGAGTCAGGAAACGCTGCCAGCCACCACCATGAGTACCAACATGTAATTTACGATACTGGTAAGCCATGAGCCATGTGGCAAGGTATAGATTTATAGAAATGGGTTAACCTAAGATAGAAGAACAGCCACAGCCAATCTTTGAGTGGTGGTTATGGCTCAGTGGCATCATTACGAATCAGGTAGAAACATTGTTGTGGGGCCCCATCTTCCTTCTGGAGACTTCAGAGATCGATGTTAGGAAACTTTATTGTTCACTGTAGAAAACTTAAACATTATTAATATCAAAATGGAAAGTTTAAATTTTAGGATAGCACTATATCTAAAGAAAGGTTCCAAAGAGTCAAGAATAAGTATGGGAAGAAATAGAATTCTGACAACAATAGTCCCTAGATTTTTGGTTTTCTTCTGTCCCACATCAGGTGGCTCTTCTGATATGAGAGAGAAACTCTTTCATGTTTTCTTTTAACAACATGCTTGGATTTAGAGAAGGAGAGAGTCATGCTCCTACTCCAAAGTCAGTTTTGATTTTTAATTGAGTTGGGACTACAACTTTTCTGAGAAGTAAAGAGATATCGATGTTTAGGTAATGAGATTTTACCCTGCAGAGAATATTGGTACCAACAGATCCTCTTTTTCTTTGCTTGTAAATGTTTTCTGGATTGCTGTCCCTTCTGCTTTAGATGTCTAGATGTCCAAGGCCTTTGACTTCTTGAAGATGGGTATTTCTATTTTCCTGTAAAGACAAAAACAGAACCCTGCCCCGACCCTTGTTTGGTGAGTTTTCCTTACAACTTGTAGAATTGTCACATTGGTGGGTGAGCATCATTCCTCCTTATCAAGAGATTTCTCCTGTTCAGATTGGATCTTTATTAATTTTGATGGTATCCACAGCTTTTTTTTCTCCTGTGGAAACAAAAGTGAAACCCCTTCCCCAACATAGCACATATCCTGGTTTCCATTCTGAGGTCAACACATCTTCAAAGTACCCAGGCTGATTTAACTCAGTAGTTTTTTTCTATTATCCAGTGTCTCTCCTCAGCTGTTGTTCCTTTCTCATCGGCATTAAAAAAATTCAAGGTTAATAAGGCATTATGCAATCCGTCTTTGGCAGTTTTGTTTTCCTCTTTCTGTTTATTAAACATTTCTTTTAAAGTGTAATTGGATCTTCCTACAACCTCTTGTCCTGTAGGATTGTGTGGTATACCTGTAATATGCTTTATATTATAATATGCAAAAAACTGTTTCATTTTACTAAAGACATATGCTGGAGCATTGATCCCTATTTCTGATTATTTCCTGTAATTGTATCAATAGCAAAGTTAATTCTGTTTTTATCAGGAATAAATCCAGCAGTTTCAGTATGTAACACAACTCTTTCTGTATATTGTGAGACAGTAACTATATTGAGAGGTTCTGTAAAGTCCATTAGTACCATAAGAATGGCATACAATTCTGACTTTTGTACAGAATTGTAAGGGCTTTGAACTACTTTACTTAAATCTCCTGATTTATATCCTGCCTTCCTGATTTACTTCCATCCGTATAGAACGTAGGGACACCAGAGATTGGTGTTCTCTGTACAATGAGAGGAAGGATCCAACTGGTTCTTTTTATGAATTTGATTCTCTCGCTTCTGGGATGGCCTCAAACTCCTTATGTAGCTAAGGCTGGTCTTGAACTTCAGTCCTCCAGTCTGTCTCCCAAGTGTTAGAATCACAGGCACACACCACCATGCTTGGCTTTTTAATAAAATTAAGCAGTAATCTATGATATATGTTAAACAACTGCATGCTATCTTGCAAAATGAATATAATGTCATTTCTCCCTGGCACATGTTTAAATTGTTATTAGTTATTTGCCATTATAAACAATTGTGTAACAGAGACAAATGTTTGTTTCAAGAATAACTTCCTCAAAGTGGAATGGCTGGGTTAGGCAGAATGTGGGCTCTAAGTTCTCGTAATTTGTCAAGTTTCAAAGGATGGCAACAACCAAATTCAGCACCTGAGTAGTTTCTGTTTAGCCCCTACCCTTGCCCCTAGTAGTAATTTTAAAAAATCCCTTCTATTATAGTAATTTCATAGATCAGTTTAAGTCTTTATCAAAATATGTGTGGAATAAACAAAAATAAACCTCGAAAGTCTTACTGTAAAAATTAATATGGCAACACTTAGTCATTAGTTTAGGCAATATATTTCTACCTATTTTTTTAAAAAATTAGCTACAAACTTAAACTTTTATGATTATATTTGTCAGTACAAAATTCTCGTTTTTTTTTTCTGTTGTTTTTCCCAGTCCTCCCACACATTTGCCAAAAATAAAGGCTCCAGAAAGGAAGTTCTGTGCAAATTCAGACTGTTGTTAGTCTTTTAATTTTTAGTACATATGCACCAGGCAGTACCAATGAGCTGGTGGTTCACCAAGTTCCAGACAAAGCATCAGCATTTGTCATCAGCAATAGAATGACAGCCAGAGAAGAAAGCATTTCACACTCCATTTCTAAGAAAAAAAGAAAAATAAATAAATAAATCTTTAGAAAACGAGAGACCCCCCCCAGTCATGAGTCAAATGTCCATTGTGGGCTAATCACCTTCATCCATCACCTTGCTGTATGAGCCAGTGCTTCCTCAGCTCTACAGGAAAGCAGCTTCGCTGGCCAGCCATAGGTAGACACAGTCTTTGAGCCTGCTACAGTCTTGATGTTTGGTCTTCTCAGATTCATGCTGAGATCCTAAGGCCCAGAGGGATGGTGATAGAAAGGTGGTTAGGTGATGAGAGTGGAGCCCTCACAGCTGGAATTAGTGCCCTTTTGAAAGAAACCCTGGGGGAGCTAGCTACTCCCTCATTCATGAGAGGATGCAAGAAGGCACCACCTGGAAGCCAGGAAACAGGTCCTCACCCATCCCCAAATCTGCTGAAGCCTTTGGACTTTCCAACTCTAGAACTATGAAAAATAGATTTCTATTTTTAAGCTACCTAGAATACGGTATTTTGTTAAAGCACACTAGAGAAATTAAAACCTACCTGTTAGGTGCAAAATTGTACTATTTCATCCAAGTATCTTGCCAAGTATCTTAAGGTAACTGAAAAAAAAAAAAAAGGTGTCTTAGTCCACCATGTGACTCTTTAGTAAGAATTTCACAGACTGGTTAATTAGGAATGAACAGAAATTTATTGACTCACATTGCTGGAGCCAAGGAAGTCTCCAAGTACTGGCATTTGGCAATGGCCCTTGTTATATGGTGGAAACACAGGAGGAAGTGTTGTGTAACATAACACAGAGCAAAGAAGCAAAGCAAGGCCCAAACTCTTTTGTAGTTAACTCAAAAAGTCTCTCTCTCTCTCTCTCTCTCTCTCTCTCTCTCTCTCTCTCTCCCTCCTATCTATCTTGTAGGTCAGAAAGGGTGACACCAGATGTCTCCCTCAATCACTGTCTGTGGTGGTTTGAAAGAAAATGGTCCCCAAAGGGAGTGGCATTATTAGGAAGTGTGGCCTTGTTGGAGGAAGTGTGTCACTGTGGGGGCGGGCTTTGAGGTCTCTTTTGATCAAGCTTCCCTCAGGTGACTGTCAGTCAACTTCCTATTGCCTGCAAGATGTAGCGCTCTCAGCTCCAGCACTGTGTCTGCCTGCACATTGCCATGCTTCTCATCATGATGATAATGCGCTGAACCTCTGAACTGTACGTGAGCCACCCCAATTAAATGTTTTCTTTATACGACTTTCCGTGGTCATGGTGTCTCTTCACAGTAATAAAAACCCCAAGACACTGTCCACCTTTTTTTGACTCAGGATCTCTCACTAAACCTGGAGCTCACCGATGTTGCCAGCAAGCACCAAGGATCCTCCTGCGTCTTCCTTACCAGTTCTAGGATTACAGGAACACACCATTACTCTCAGCTTTTTATTTATTTTTTTTTTTTTTGATATTGGTACCAGGAATCTGAACTCAGGTCCTAATCCTGTGTAGCAAGCAGTTTAGCTACTGAGTCATATCCATGGCCTCCAGACCCCAATTCTTAGTATCAGCAAAATGATGATTAAATTTCAACCTTAATTTTGAAAGGGACAAACCAAAGACACGGAGTTGTAAATCTAGAACCAGTTAAAGTGGCTTTTCTAACATCTCAGTGAAACGCAGACCCTGCACCTCAGCTGCTTTGTCTAAATGCTGATGTTTCAAATGGTCGATAACTTTGAAGGTATGGTTAGCTAAGTATGTTCCTCCTCAATTCATGTCTTCCTGGAATCTGAGAATGTAAATTTATTTGGAAATAGAAATTTTGCTGATGTCATTGGTTAAGATAAGTGGAGCATTTATATACCAAAAAACCACAAAGCTGCCACCAGAAACTGGGGAAAAGGCAGGGAACAGATTCTCAGACCCTCCAGAAGAAGCCAACACTACTATTGCCTCAGTTAATGTGAGATACTAAATTTCAGTTGTTTCAAAACATCTAGTTTGTAGTACTTTGATGGATCTAGAAAACTGTATAATAATAAGGATGATGCTTCAAAAATCATCTATGACGTCCATTAATGTGGTGTGGCTAGGGCATCTGTCGCTAGATGGATACTTCCACTTCACTGACTATGACCAAGTCTTTGCAGTTTGGATGGACCTTTTCAGGACCTTGACCTCTAATTCAAAATAAAAGACACAGATCACACAAATTGGAAAGGTAACAGGGAAATTTAATTCTAAACAAAGTGATTACACAAATTAGGAAGGAATACACTGTCAAGATTAACAGTGAACCTTGCCGGGCGGTCGTGGCGCACACTTTTAATCCCAGCACTCGGGAGGCAGAGACAGGTGTATCTCTGTGAGTTCGAGGCCAGCCTGGTCTACACACAGTTATTATTTGCATCTTCTTTTTATGTCGTTGAAGAGAAAGAAGAGTTTGATTACTATGACTTTGGTGGATGGGTTTTGAGTATATAGTCATTTTCTTACTTTGCATTCACCTTCTCATAATACATCTGATTTTAATCTTTTGTGTTCAGTTATGTATAGGTATGTGTCCAATTATGCAAATTAAACAGGGAAATGTCCATCAGATTTCCTTTTGAGGATACAGTTTGCCTTATTGAATGGGCCTCCAAAACCAGATCAGACTTGATCACCTCTACTACCCTCATACCTAGATGTACTAGAAATACATTTGAATAGTAACTGCACAAGTTTGAAGATCATTAAGGGGAAAAGGAATTTATTTGCAGATAGGAGTCCTA
Source organism: Peromyscus nudipes (assembly GCA_902168325.1). Classification (NCBI taxonomy): domain Eukaryota; kingdom Metazoa; phylum Chordata; class Mammalia; order Rodentia; family Cricetidae; genus Peromyscus; species Peromyscus nudipes. Next base: position 27,646 of record CABHPH010157655.1, on the reverse strand, counting down.
GGTTACTCACAGGTTGCTAGGTTCATTGTCTAGTGATAGTAGTATATGTATCATGTGTACAGATAAGGGTCCTAGGTTGCCATAGTTAGAAGAGAGATGCAGTATGGACCAAGCCTGGTGGAGTCCTGAGTTGCTCAAGTATTTCCTGTGTTTGCCTGCCTCTCTTCAACAACCAGCTGGATTCCCTTTCTCTGAAGGCTTCCTATGAGATCTCCTCAAAGTGTCAGCCCAACAAATTCTTCTTTGAAACTGCTTTGAGACTGACAAAGCCTCTCCCTATCCAGGGTATTCAAGGAGCTCTAGTCCCCAGCTAGAGCTTATACCCTGCACTTGCATCCCTTCAAGCAAACGTGTGAGCAAATCTGTCATACATTACACTTTCTCAGTAGATGGTTAAAGCATTCAAATACATCCCCCATCAGTTTCATCGAAGGTGATTTAGGAGGTTTGATTTCTGTGCATTTTCACCTTAATGAAAGTCTGGTACTATAAAAGACAACAACTTACATACAGCAGAGAAAGTACCCTTTCTTGTTTGCTAAAGAGGCATACAAATATTTATACATATTTTATTTTCTCATGGACATAGTATTTGCTCCATAAAGCAAGAATAAGCATTGAGGTGAACTGTCACATTTGTGGAGTGAGCCCTAGACAGGTGACTCAGACACACATGAAATTCATCAGGGTAGATGTCAACCATTACTTCCATAGAAGGAAATTTTGATATATAAAATTTTATTTAAAAAAGTTTCTACATCATATTGCTTTTTAATTTTATTTTTGAGATCATAAAATAATTACATTATTTCTCCTTTCTCTTTCCTCCCTTCAAGCCCTCCCATATAGTCCTCTTTGCTCTTTTTCAAGTTCATGGCCTTTTTCTTTGGCCATTACATGTATATATGTATATATACACATATATTCCTAAATATAACCTGCTCTGTCTGTATAATGTTACTTGTGTGTAAGATTTCATGGCTGACCATTTGGCACTGGATAACCAATTGGTGTGCTCTTCCCTAGGGAAGACTATTTTCCCCACACTCTGCATTTCACAGTTGCTTGTATTTTGTTGTGTATGGTTAAGGCATCAGGATTTCCCCTGTCCACTCTGGCATGTCTATTGTGCTGTCTTTGTTCAGCTCGTGTTTAGGCAGTCATGTTGGTGAGACTTTAGGGGTATTGCTCTGACATTCCTTGGAGACAGTCTCACAGCAAACTCCATGACCCTATGGCTCTTACAATCTTTCTGCCCTCTATTCCTCAACGTTCCCTGAGACTTAGACGCAATAGTTGTTTCTTAAATGTATCTATTGGAACTAGGCTCCACAACTCTGTATTTTGATTGTGGTCTGTCTGTAATGGTCTCTGTTACAAAGAGAAGTTTCTTTGATGAGGGGTGAAGACTACACTTACCTGTGGATATAAGGACAAATATTTAGAGTGTAATTAGGGATTGTTCTGGTTTGGTAAAGAAGTGGTTGTAGGCTATTTTCCAATATCCATGACTTCACTAGCCCTGGCTCATTGATTAGATTTCCAGTACCAGGCATGAGTCCTTTCTTGTTGAGCAGCTGTTAAGTCCAACTAGAGAGATGTTGGGTCCTGCCAAGGAATGCATGCCACTACCGCACTCTCTGGGTTATCACGCCATGCTAGCCCTTGTTGTGGTTCATGGATGCCATGACTATAGGATAATTCTTTGTTTCCTCCTTTGGAAGCTCACATGGTGCCTTCTGGAATCATGAAGGCTAGTGATCAGGGAGGAGGCTTTCAGATATGTTCCAGCTCCGGGGCATCTGGACCCTGAGTCTGTAGTGCATGGTATTTTTAGCAATAGGGACTTAACTTACTCCTCTGTGAAGAAGCCAAGAGCAATAACAACAGTGTTTTGTGATTCACTTGGATAACCCTGATCAATCACTCAAAAGAGGGCTTCTTGTGCCTGTTGTTGAGGCTTATGTTAGATGGTCTTTGGCTCTTGGAGGGAACATTGTCGTCCCAGATGAGAAAATATCATTTAAACTATCTGTGCATATTTATATGTAGACTTACATGTATTAGAGGTTTGGTTTTTTAGGCAAATAGTTAATAGTATGATTTCAGATATAAATACTGTTATTTTACCCTCCTCCTTTCTGCTATTCCCCTCTCTATTGCTCCCCTAGCCCTTCCCTGGAAATAGTCCCTTTTTACTTTCCTGGTTTCTGCAGTTCCACCCAGATATGCACTCACATCTGATGAAATGTACCCTCTAATGAGACAGAGCATGCAACATTTGTCTTTCTAGGTCTTGGTTACTTCACTCATTATTATCTTTTCTAGTTCCATCCATTTATCTGAAAAAATACACGGTTTCATTAATTTTTGTGTTTAATAGTATACCATAGTACATGTACCACATTTTAATTATTCATTCTTCAATAGAAATTTATTAGGTTGTTCCCATTTCTTAGCTGTTATGTATAGAGCAGCAATGAACAAAGCTGAACAAGTATTTGTGGAGTAGGATGTCAAGTCCCTTGGGCATATGCCAACTAGTGGTATAGCTAGGTCATATGTTAGCTCTTTGAGAATTCCCCACACTGATTTCCATAGTGGCTGCACCCGTTTGCAATCCCACCAACAGCAACGAGGATCCCCTTTCACCTTCATCCTCTCCAGCATCTATTGTCATTTGTTTTGTTGATCTTTACCATTCTGATAGGGATAGGATTAAGTCTCAAAATTATTTTGATTTGCATTACCCTAATTGCTAGGGATGATGAGTATCTTTTGAGATATTTCTTAGGCATTTTTTTCTTCTTTGGGGAACTCTTTGGTTCAGGTCCAAGGCCAATTTTGTGAATGCATCATTTCTTTTAGTTGTCTTTTGAGTTCTTTCTATATACTGGATATTAATCCCAATGTCTTATGTAGAGCTGGTAAAAAAATCCTCTCCGGATCTATGGGCTTTCTCTTCACCCAGTTCACTGTTTCTTGGGCTGTACAGAAGCTTTAGTTTCATCAAGTCCCACTTGTCAATTACTGGTCTTAATTCTTGGGCAAATTGAGTTCTAGTCAGAAAGTCCTTTCATACACTTTTATCATGTAAGGTACTGGCCATGTTTTCTTCTAGCATGTTCAGGTTTCTGTTTTAGGTCTTTGATCTATTTGGAGTTAGTTTTTGTGCGAAGTGACCTAATTTCATTCCTCTGCAAATGCACATCCAGTTGCCCAGCACCATTTGTTGGAGATGCTTTCTTTTCTCCAGATTATGTTTTCAACATCTTTGTCAAATATTAAATGACTGAAGCTATTGGTACTCATGTTTGGGTCATGGGGTTTGTCCCATTGATTTACATATCTAAAGGGCAGTCCCTCCAGCATGGTTCTTTTTCCTCAGGATTCTTTTGGCTATCCAAGGCCTTTTGTGGTTCTACTTTCATATGAATTTTAAGATAGTTTTTTTTTCAATTTCTGTAAAGAATAAGATGGGGATTTTAATTTAGATTTCGCTGAGTTCTCTAAATTGATTTTAGTAAAATGATCATTTTCACAATATTAATTTTACCAATTCATGAACACTAGATGTCTTTCTGTTCTCTGGTGACTTTCCCTATCTCTTTCTATAGAGGTTTAACATTTTCATTGTAGAGGTCCTTCACTTCCTTAGTTAGGTTTATTCCCAGATACTTTTTCCTTGAGGCTATTGTGAATGGAAGTGTGTCCATGATCTCCTTCTCTGCGTGTTTGTTGTTGTTGTATAGAAAAACTATTGATTTGCGCAAGCTGATCCTGTATCTTACCACATTGCTGAATTTGTTAATTTTTTCCACAAGTTTTCTGCTAAAATTTTGGGACTCTCTAATGTATAGTAGCATGTCATCTGCAAATAGGGATAGTTTGACTTTTTCCTTCCTGTTTTGAATTCCTTTAATTTCCTTCTCTTGCTGTCTTGTGTAAGTTGTTCTTGTTGGATATAGTTTTATCTTGTCTAGGTCATTATCCCTTATTCTTCCTGGACAAAATTTGGTAATCATTCCTATTGTATATAGTTTTTGTATTAGGTTAGAATTTTCTTATTTAGACAAAAGGGGGGAGATGTAGTGGGTAGCTGTTCCAGCCTTGACCTTGAAACACTCACTGTCCCTAGTGTGGCAGCAAGTAACTGCCACACCTACCTATGACCTGCCCCCGGGGTGTGGCCGAGAGGAGACCCCTTAAGACCCAAGGTGCATACATGCTTGACTCTCTCTCTTGATCCCTCGTGGTCCTGGAGGCTGGACTGTACCTCATCTCTCCTGGATCTTATAACCGACCCCTTATTGGCTGTAAGTTACCCCAGAAATAAACCTGTCTTGATTACCAGATAAACTAGGTGGAATTGCCTCATTAATTACAGTGATAGTCTTGCTCTAGTTAGTACTCTGAGCACAGTAGTAAAGAGAAGTGCAGACAATGGACATCCCTGTCTCATTCCTGACTTCAGTGGGTTTGCTTCAAGCTTTTCTTCGTTTAGGATGATGTTGGCTGTGGTTTTCTCATATATAGCTTTTATTGTGTTGGAGTATATTCTCTCTAGTCCTACGTTCTCTAGGTGTTTTATCATCAAGGCACGTTGAATTTTGTCAAAGATCTTTATGCATCAATTGAGAAGATCATGTGAGTTTTGTCTTTTAATTCCATTTATGTGGTTTATTACATATATTGACTTGTGTATGTTCAACCATCCCTGCATTTCAGGAATAAATCCAAGTTGGCCATGGTGGGTAATCTTTTTGGTGTATGCCTGTCTATGTTCTTTTGCAAGAATTTTTGAGTCTATATTCATCACAGATATTAGTCTGTAATTTTCTTTTTCTGTTTTGTTTTTCTTGTTTGGGTTGTTACAGTGGTACTGGCTTGGAAGAAAGAATTTGGGAGTGCTCCTTCTGTTTCTTTCTTTTTCTTAAAAAAAAAAAAACAATTTAAGAAGGATTGGTTTTAGATCTGAAAATCTGGTAGAATTCTGCAGTGAATCCATCTGGTCCTGGGTTTTTTTTTCTTTTTTCTTTTCTTTCTTTCTTTCTTTTTTTTTTTAAGCTAGAAGGATTTTATTACTATTTCCATCTCCTCATTTCTTATGGGTCTGTTTAGGTTTTTGGCTTCATCTTGGTTTAATTTTGGTGATTTGGCTAGACCTAGAAAATCATCCATTTCTTTAGGTTTCCTCACTTAATGGAATACAGGTTTTTAAAATATTCCTTGTAATATTCTTAATTTCTTCAATGTCTGTTATAGTGTTTCCCTGTTCATTTCTGATTCTGTCCATTTGGATTCTCTGTCTTTCTTTTTGTTAGTTGGGCCCAAAGTCTGTCAATCTTGTTTATCTTCTCCAAGAATTAGCTCTTAGATTCATTGATTCTTTGTGCTGCTTTTGTTGTTTCTATTTCATTGATCTCTGCACTGATTTTCATTATTATTATTTCTTGGCATCAACTGGATTTGGATTTGGTTTGTTTGCTTTTTCAAATTTTCATGTTGCATCATTAAGTAATTTATTTGAGCTCTTTCTGATTTTTTAATGTAGCATTTAGATCTACACATTTCCTACTAGAACTGCTACCATGTGTCCCGGGAGCTTTGTTGTATCTTTGTTTTCATTTACTTCCAGGGAATTATTTTTTTTCTTGACCCCCCCCCCCATCCTTTGGTTGTTTCATCATTCAGTGATGAGTTGTTTAATCTCCAGAAGTTTGTATATTTACTAGAGATTTATTTGCTGTTAATTTTAGTATTATTGCATTGGAGTCCAAGAAGATATAAGAAGTTATTTCAGTGTGTTCAAATTTGTGATTATTTGTGTTGTGTACCAGGATGTTGTCTGTCTTAGAAAAGTTTGCATGTGCTGCTGAATAGATTGTGTATTCTTGGGTGTTTAGGTAGTATGTTCTGTAGATGTCTGTTCAGTCCATTTGATGTATGGTGTCAATTAATTCTGATATTTCTGTGTTAACTTTTTGTCCAGATAACCTGTCTAATGGAGAAAGTGAGGTATTGATGTTAACCTATGTCTTTAAATCCAGTACTACATTTTCTATGAAGTTGGGTACCCAGAGTTTGTTGTATATATGTTTAGGGTAGTAATGTTTTCTTGGTTAATGGTCCCTTGATTAGAATGGAGTTTTCCTCTTTATCTCTTCTTATTAGTTTTAGTTTTAAGTCTATTTTGCAGGTATTATCCCCACTTGCTTGCTTCATGATCCTATTTGATTAGAATCCTTTTGTCCATCATTTTACTATAAGGTGATACCTATCTTTAATGCTAAGATGTATTTCTTTTAGACAGTAGTTTTATAGATTTTTGTTTCTTGATCCATTCAGTGAGCCCGTGTCTTTTGATTGGAGAATTGAGGTCATGGATATTTTAAGTTATTGAAATGTGTGTTAACTGTGGTCACACTGCTGTTGGTTTTTGGTGTTGTATTTTCAGTGGTCATTTGTGTTTTAAAAGCTATGGTTTTGTATTTCTCTTGATTATGCTGATTCCTCTCTTTAGCCTGAAATAATGATTTCTGTATTTTCCTTGTTTGGTTTACTGGCTATAAAAATTTTAGGCTGTTTATATCACAAAATTTTTTTCTTTCTCCCTCAGTTATGGTACATAGTTTTGGAGGTATATTAGTGGAGTTTGGTAACCACTGACTTGGAATGCATTGCTCCATGCTCTTTTGAATTTCAAGTTCTCCATTGAGACATCAACTGTTATTCTGATGGGCTCTCCTTTATATGTGACTTGTGGTTTTGCTCTTGCAGCTTTTTCAATACACTTTCTTTGTTCTGTGTGCTTCCTGTTTCTGTATCAGTGTGTCTTTCTTTCATTTTTGGACGTTTTCCTCTATGGTTTTGTTGAAGATCTGACCTATGCCTTTGACTTGAGATTCTTCTCCCTTGTCTATATCTATAATTTGAAGGTTTGGTTGTCATGGTGTCACCCATTTCCTGTATGATCCTTTTCTGCTTTGCTTTGTTTTATTTTGCTTGCTGATTTGGTATAGACCCTTTGCTTTATCATTGAGTCCTGAAATTGTATCTTCTGCTTGATTCCTTCTGCTAGTGAGGCTTTCCTTGGAGTCTTCTAGTTGAGAGTTGGGATTTTTTAATTTCATCTTCATTTCAACTTGAATCCTTTTCAATGTTTCTACCTCCTTATTGAATGCTTTTATCAAGCCCTGAATTGTTTATGTCATTTCCACCAGTCTTGGCCATCACTCACACAGTTGTCCTTTTTATGTTCTTTCTCCTTCAATTTACTGAGCTGTTTATTTTCTGTCTTTTTTTTAAACTCCTTGAATTCCTTGATGAAATTTATAATTGTCCTTTTAAATTCTGTGTTCTAGGGTTCATCTAGGTGTTGGGGAATATTATTTTAAGGTGTGTTACTTTTGTTTATGTTGCATTTGTCTAACTCTGTGAAGCTGTGTTACTGTGTCTGTAGAAAACATCTGATGGTCTAATAAAGAGCTGAGCAGCCAATAGTGAGGCAGAAGAAAGGATAGGTGGGGCTGGCAGGCAGAGAGGATAAATTGAAGGAGAAATCTGGGAGGAGAAAAAAGAGGAGCTAGCAGCCAGAGAAGGAGGAGGACTCCAGGGGCCAGACACCCAGCTACACAACCAGAAATGGAGTAAGAAAGAAAGGTATACAGAGCCTGGCATTGGTGGTACAGACTTTTAATCCCAGCACTCGGGAGGCAGAGGCAGGCAGATCTCTGTGAGTTCGAGGCCAGCCTGGGCTACAGAGTGAGTTCCAGGACAGGCTCCAAAGTTACACAGAGAAACCCCCCTGTCTCAAAAAAACAAAAAAAAAAAGAAAGAAAGAAAGAAAAAAAACTGAAAGAAAGAAAGAAAGGTATACAGAAATAGAGAAAGGTAAAAGCCCAGAGGACATATGGGTTAATTTAATGTTTAAAAAAATCTGGCAAGAAACAAGCCAAGTTAAGGCCAGGCATTTATGAGTAAGAATAAGGCTCTGTGTGTGATTTATTTGGGAAGTGGGTGGCAGGCCCCCCAAAAGAGTAAAACAAACAACAACATCTAGGTAATTCTCATTGGCAAAAATTTCTCTAGGACTGGTAGATTTTGAAGAGAAGATATTGTCTTTATTTTATTGTATTTTTGCCATAAGATCTAGGCATGTGGACCTCTTTTCTTACTTCTAATTCTGGCATGGATGGAATAGTTTTGGACAGAAAAGAGACTATGTGGTCAGGTTAGGCCTAAAGGTTGTAACTGGCTTAAGTGGAATGAATTCAGGTAGACAGAGGAGACTGAATTTGTGTATAGGCTGTGCCTCCCAGTCCACACTTGGAGTGTGGGTATAGATCTGTCTGAGTGGAAAGGTTTGATGTGTTGTGGGAGATATCTCTAGTTTGGGGGAGCAGTACAGAGGGTTCCAGCAGAAGAGATTGCAGTGTTGGCAGGGGGCACCAGACTAGACCAGGGTACTAGATGTGGGACCGAGGCTAGATCTGGAATTTTGGGGAAAGTGATGACGGAGAGAATATGAGAGACTAACAGGGATATATCTCATAGAAGGATGTTAGAGATCTAGCTGGTGAAAAAGTTGGATATGGTGCAGAAGGGCCTAGGCTAGACCCTGGAGAAGGATGTGGGATTTCTGGCTGGATGGAGAGGTTGAATGAGTCCTAGAAGGGACAAGGCTAGAACCCTGGAAAAGGATGTGGCAAATCTGGCTGTGAGAGAGGCTGGGTGCAGTACTGAAGAGATGGCCAGACACTGGAGAGGTGGTCTACTCTCACCAGCAAATATTTTAGTCTTGGATTTTATTTTTTAACCTTAGACATTTTTGTGATGTTCACTCGATACTTTGAAGGGTCTCAGTTTAAGAGGTCTCCCAGCTGAGATTTGTCTTTGATATTACCTTTTTGTTTATCTTTCCGCAAATTAAATATTTCTTTTCTTTTTTTTTTTTAAAAGATTTATTTATTATGTATACGGTCTGTCTATATACCAGAAGAGGGCACCAGATCTCATTACAAATGGCTGTGAGGCACCATGTGGTTGCTGGGACTTGAACTCAGGACCTCTGGAAGAACAACTAGTGCTCTTAACCGCTGAGCCACCTCTCCAGCCCAATCAAATATTTCTTATACATTTTGTTTAGTAATGGTGTGAAACCGCATGCACTCCTCAATCTTAAGTTTGCATCACACATAGCCCAAGGTCCCCTAGACTCACTCTTCTTAGATGTACACTTGTTGGAATCCAGTCTCTGGCCTCCCTGATCAAGACAGCAGATGACTTATGAGCAGGATCTCTTTATCCCCTGGGCCTTGGCTGGCCTTGGCTGACCTTGGAGGCCAAGGATCAAAAACTTGGCTGTGCTCTTTGAACTTCCTGTCCTCATTGGTGTTTCTAAGCTTTGTTGTACATCCAGAAGGACATCTTCACCAGCCTTGTAAGTTTAATTTTTGTGTAATATTTAGATCACATAATCAGATAATAATTAGATAAAACTTAGAGAAAATAACCCAGACAGTTCTGATTAAATCTTGGTTTCGTTATGACTGTTTACAGAAATAATTAAAGTATAACAAAGCTAGCAAAACCACAAGTAATTGTCTTAGTTAACCTTAGAAATTTTAATCATTAAATATGTATGATTTTTAAGTTTCACTGTACACAAACCTTTTATAACTTATTTAGCCTTTTCCTGAGTTGGATTTAGTCCTTTATGATTTTGCTATTTTTCAGACAAAAATCTTATTGTAACATATAAAATCCATCCTTGTCTGCACTATTTTCTGTTATAAACTATATCTGAAATATAATCTCATATTTACATACTTTAAAACAAATTTTTCAAACCCACTTACTATTTCTCTTTATTTTATTTATCCAATCAAGAGTTGAAAACAAATAACATACATATAAGTGTAGCTTTAGATGACAGAAGTATTTATTTCCCGTGTTCTAGCCAAGAGAGAGCAAAGTGTTCAGTCTTAAAGTTAATTGGGAGAAAAAAGTCATTTTCCCTCCCTATGCTTCCATTTCAAATCTATTGAAAGTTCCTGGTGCGATGAGGGAGAGGGAGAGCGAGGAGGGAGAGCGAGGAGGGAGAGGGAGGGAGAGCGAGGAGGGAGAGCGAGGAGGGAGAGGGAGGAGGGAGGAGGGAGAGGGAGAGGGAGGAGGGAGAGGGAGAGGGAGAGGGAGGAGAGGGAGAGGGAGAGTCCTTTGACTCCCTTAATTCTCATCACCAACATTCATGAGGAGGATTACTTCTTGTTCTCTTTGTAAGAAAAGCAATTCTCCCCTTGAAATGCCCCTTCTCGTTACATTTACAGCATTTACCCCGTTTTGTTCGGAGATTATCTCCCCCATACCGGAGCATATGCCCTAGAGACCTATCGGGGGAATTTTTGTTGTTGTTTTTGTTTGTTTGTTTTTCGAAACAGGGTTTCTCTGTGTAGTTTTGGTTCCTTTCCTAGATCTCGCTTGCTCTGTAGACCAGGCTGGCCTCAAACTCACAGAGATCTGCCTGCCTCTGACTCCCGAGTGCTGGGATTTAAAGGCATGGGCCACCACCGCCCAGCAAGATGAATGCAATTTTGAGTGCCAAATGCAAGACTGAACACAAATTTTGATTTCAAGAAGTGTTGAACCTGGAAGAATTTGAATTTTTTGCCAAACTTGTTCTTTATAATTTTTTTTTTTTTTTTTGGTTTTTCGAGTCAGGGTTTCTCTGTGTAGCTTTGTGCCTTTCCTGGAGCTCACTTGGTAGCCTAGGTTGGCCTCGAACTCACAGAGATCCTCCTGCCTCTGCCTCCCAAGTGCTGAGATTAAAGGCATGCGCCACCAACGCCCGGCAAAGATTTATTTTATTTTATGTTTGTTTTGCCTGGATATATGGAGTCAGATAACCTGGCACTGGAGTTACAGATGGTTGTGAGCGACCATCTGGGTGCTGGGAATTGAACCTGGGTCCTCTGGAAGAGCAGCCAGTGCTTTTAACCACTGAGCCATCTCTCCAGCCCTCTTTATAATTTTTAAAACAGAATTTTGTGTTATTTAATCTTTTGGTAGAAAATGCAGTGACTTTTGCTTATATTTCCCACAACAGACAAGTTTTAAGACTATAGTATGACATGCCTGGTCACCTCAAAATGAATACAGTGCCCAGGGAATTACGTTATACAGAATGGAAAATGAGTGGCTTTACACTTTTCTCTCCTAGCCTAGCCACACAAAACTCCGTTCAGCTATGGAGAAACTTTTCATCGAAACACAGGTCAGCCGAAAAGGGTGTTGGAGGAGAAATGAACTGAAGATGGGGAGGGTCCGTGAGAGACAGTTTAGGAGAGAAAAACTGAAGAATGCCAGACTAGCTTGGTAACAAAGGACTCATTTGCTTCTTTGTAGCTGGGAAAAATCAAAGCTTCATAGGAAGACCAGTTTGAGATTAGCATAAGAAGTTTCTAGAGTGCTTTAATGGAGCTTCTCTTGAAAAAGTTTCAACTTTCTATCCTTAACTGAAGTCAATTGCAGAAATTACCTCAATATCCAAATAGCACATGTTGGTGAGAAGAGAAAGCTCTGAAATGTTCACTGAAGAAACAAAGAATGAAAGACTAATGAAGCATGCCCACCAGTGCCAGCCAGAGATGCAACTGAGCTGTGCCTAAGAGGCTGCTCAAGTGACCTTGGGGCATGATGTATGTGCACCAGAGCCATGCTCTGTTTACCTGGTTGAAAACAAAAAAATAGCAAAAATAAAACAAAACCAAAAGCACACAAACAAAACCATGGAGTCTGTTTTGTGTTGGCCAACTGCTCCTGGGAATGGGGCCTACCCTGGAATGTGATTGATAGACCTGGTGATACCCCATTGAAGAAAACTGATTTTCCCTTTCCAAGAAGATATCAATAGCAAATAGCTTCTTGAGAAGGGATGGGACTACTTTTCCATCTCAGTCTGGCTTTGAGCTTGTGCACTTCTTGCACATGCTGTCACAGTTTCTGTGAATTCACATGTGTGTCAGTCCTCTTGTGTCTGGATGACATTTCCTTGGAGTCATCCACCACTTCTTGCACTTACCATCTTTCTGCCCATAGAGCCATGAGCCTTGAGGGGAAAAGTTTGATAAAGATATTCCATTCAGGGATGAGTGCTCTGAAGTCTCCCACTCTCTACACATTGTTTCTACATTAATTAGCATCTACTGCAAGGAGAAGCTTCTCTGATGAGAGTTGAATGAGGCGCTGAACTATGAGTATAGCAATGTTCTAATAAGAGTTGGTTTGTTCTTTTTTAAGCCAGGTGTGTGGGGGGGCACACACCTTTAATCTCAGCACTCGGGAGGTAGAAGGATCTCTGTGAGTTCAAGTCCAGCCTGTTCTACAGAGTGATTTTCAGGACAGCCAAGGCTACACAGAGAAACACTATCTCAAAAAAATTAAGAGAGATATTTTTTATTGCTATGTTCCTTTAGTAGAATATTGGTAGTAGGTTTCCCCTAGGGCCCATGATCTATCAAGTCTCAAGTTCTTGTCTACTTTTCCAGTGTTCAGTATGGGTTCTATGTCAGAGAGTGGACCTTAAATTTAAAAAAAAAAAAAAAAAGGCTGATTACACCCATAACATTTTGTGCCACTATTGCACTGGCATATCCTGTAGGCAAGGTTACTGTTGAAGCTTTCAGGGTTTGTCACTGGATGATATTGATGATAATCTTGGTCCCTGGTAGCATACAGAATACTGAATGCTTGTCAGTAGGGGTAAAGCGTCTAGTTGGGCACCAGCTCGATTTCTCCATGTTTTATGACATAATAAAGAAATATCTTCAGGAATAGACCCTTACTCTCAGCTTGTGGAGGGTAACCAATACCTTTCACAACAGCCTGTGATGTTTGATGATGCGATTCCTTCAACCAATGACTCAACAAGATGTAACCCATTCCTGGTACTGGAGATTTTACTTGGTGGCATAAGATAGTTTGGGCATTGTCTCCCTTATATAGTGATTCCATGTAGGTTTCTTTCTTATATGTATATATTAGGAAGTTTCTACAAGAGTAGGTTTTGATACAGCTTTTCAAAAGACTTTCAGAGTTAGTTGTTGCTTCCCATCCTTCCTCCTTTACCCTATCCTCCCATCCCCTTTCCCATTTAACTCTCCTGTTTTAGTTTCCATGTCATCTCTTAATAGTAATTCTCATGACAGTGTGTTCTATTTCTCCTTCCTTGGAAAATACCCTTCTTCCCCTCTGGTCCCTTAGTACCTACTAACCTCTGTGGTTATTGTGTTGGAAAGACACATATCTAAAGTTCAAAAGGTAACATTCATATATAAGACAAAACATGCAATTGTCTTTTGGGGATCTGGGTTTCCTCACTCAAAATGATTGCTTCTACTTCCATCCACTTACCTGTGAACTTCATAATCTCATTTTTCTTAATGACTAAATAACATACCAATTTGTTGATGTAACACATTTTCATCATCCATCCACCAGGTGATGGACATTTAGGCTGTTCCAATTTCTGGATATTGTGAATGAAGCAGCAATGAACATGAATAAGCAAGTATTTCCATAGTGAGTTATAGAGTCCTTTGGATATATGCCCAAAGAGTGGAATAGCTGGATCTTGTGGTAGATCAATTTTCAGCTTTTTAAGGAACCTCCCCACTGATTTTCCATAGGAACTGTACAATTTTTCACTCACACCAGGAATAAATAAGTTCTCCCCTTCCCTGTATCTTCATCAACATGTGCTATCATTTGTTTTATTGATCTTGGACAAATATTGTTTTATTGATCTGTGCCTGTGGTAAGATGACATCTCAGAGTAGTTTGAATTTGTATTTCCTTAATGGTTAAGAATGTTGAACTTTTTAAAAATGTTTTTCAGGCATTTGTGTTTCATCTTCTGAGAACTCTGTTTAGTTTTATACCCCATTATTTTAATGGGTTAGTTGTTTATTTGATATTCAGATTTTTAGTTATTTCTGTATTCTAGATATTAACCCTCTATCAGATGTATACTTGGTGAAGATTTTCCCTATTCTGGGCGGTGCTACTTTGCTTGAATGATGGTGTCCTTTGTGGTAGAGAAACTTTTTAACTTCACAAGGTCCCATTCGTTAATTGTTGGTCTTAATGCCTGTGTTTTTTGTTGTCCCTTTCAGAAAGTCCTTTCCTATGCCAATGAGTTCAAGAGTATTCCATACTTTCTCTTTTATTAGATTCATGATATTTAGTCTTATGTTGAGGTCATTAATTCATTTGGAGTTGAGGTTTTCTGTGGGGTGGTAGATGTGGGTCTATTTTCATTCTTCAACAAACAGCTATCCAGTTTGGCTAGTACTATTTGTTGAAGATGTTAGATTTTTTTCCAGTGTGTATTTTTTATTTCTTCATAAAATATCAGTTGTCTGTATGTGTGTGGAATTTTATCTGAGTCTTTAATTCTTTTCTATTGATTAACTGGATTTACTGGTTTCTAGAGGAGTCATATTGTCTTGGTTGTTTCACGTTTCTGTTTTTGTTCTGGGCTATAGGTATCTGGACTTCCATTTGAAATGATTCTTGGTGTGGCTATCTGGTCTTGCCTTTGTTGGGTGGGTGTTTTGTTCTTTGGTTGTTGTTGCCTGCTCTGGATCCTACCCAGGTTTGGAGGCTGTGAGGGTCTTGATAGAGAGCAGCTCTGCGCTTCCATGAGGAGCCATAAAGGATTGAAGATGTGCTAGAGGACTGCCTAAACGAGGTGGCAGAGAAGAATTAGGGGGATCCTGGACCCTGGGTCCACACCTAGAGGCTGAGCCCAAAGGGATGGATGTGGGCTGGAAGGAGAGGTGAGGGTAGGCAGGAGGCAGCAGTCTTAAGAGTAAATCTGGAGAAACTCAAATGGAGGAGGACAGCGAGGGAAAAGTTGTCTACACGAATTCCGGCCAAGTGTCTGTAGATACCTTTTAAAGCTTTCTTAGGCCCTGAAAAATCTATGAGTTCGTTGATAAGAGTTACATTTTGGGCTTTGTCTACGTCTAACCCTGTGTCATTAAGTGAAGTGATCCTCTTGTTTGCTCAAAAAGCATTATCCGGGGTACTCTCCCTGCTACACAAGTTCTTTGGAGGATAGATACAGTGCTACTGTACAGACAAGCAAAAGGAAACAACAACATAAAAACAGGAAGGCTAATGGTGACCATACATGAACCATCAAAAATTTTTTTTGTGACCTTGAGAAGAAAGTCATGGAGGTGTGGGTGATAGATTGGGGCCAGAACCAGAAAGACTGGCTGTTAGGGCTTGTCTCTGAGGGAAGAGGGACTATTGAAGGACACATCAATTTCAGGCTTGATGCAGGTCAGGATCCTAACTGTGAAGGGTCAGTTCCACTGGAAAACAACACCTTAGAGTACACACACTACCTGAGGAAGACAATTAACAAGAGTTGTCAAAGTCTCAGCCATTTTAAGTGGCTCAGGTGATGTGGAACACCTACTCTGATGCAAATGCCAGAAACAAACACCAGTGTAAGGGGAAGTACAGGAAAGCTAAAGCTCATTTACACTTTCAGGTTCTTGACTCACTTCATCAAGACAATGCTAGGTCCCAGCTGATAGAGCAGCAGGTACAATGAAACTGCCTGTTTTGGCAAAATAGGCTAATCATCATCCTGCAGTTAAACCAAAAGGAAAAAGCCATCATATTGAGACAGGATAGAGACAGGAAACATTAAGGGGACATGGGATGGAAAAAGAGCCCCTCACCTTGACTAAAGCCTTCCCCAGCTGAGAGTCATGGATTTACCTATGCAGAAACATGTTCCTTTTATAATGAGATATATACTCAAGGCCTAGGCCCACATGTGTGGCCTTCTCATTTCTTTGTTGTAAAACTGCAATTTCCTAGGAGTCTCATGAGTAGCACTCTATACAGCAAAAGCCATTTTTTAGCCCCTTGTTCAACTTCTATGACAGACGATTTTGTCTCATCAGATTATGGCCCTAGTCAAGCCACCTCCAGAGCCATCCTATAATCTCATAATTGAAAAAGTGAAAGAAGAGAAAAAAAGTTTATTAGCAATCCCCTGAGCCACCAAAATTGCATATATGGATACTACTAAGACACTTAAGTGTGACTCACCTTGCAAAGCCCTCACCTACACTCTTGGGTACATTCTGCTCTATTCTTTCTCTGAATGACTGTCTATTGACTCCCATGTTGAAATCTACTCTAAATTTTCCTCTTTCAATGATCTCCAGTCTTGCTTCAAACTGAAATTCTTTTGTGTAGCAAAATCAAGGCTCTGTCTTCACCTGAGTGGAGCTTTCTGACATGGAACTCCTTAGCTTACTGGTGGCAGCCACTTGCCGTGCAACAATGGTAAATAGCGTGTATGTGTCTCGGAGGGATAACGGAACTGAGATAAGAAATTATTCTTTAGTTTACAAAAGGCTATTCAAGCATACCGTGTGTGTGTGTGTGTGTGTGTGTGTGTGTGTGTGTACAAGAAGTCAGACTCAGAGCCTTGTATGTGCTAAGCATGTGCTCTACTCAGGTATACATTTCTGCTTTTATTTTTTTTTAAATTTTATATTTACTCTTATATGTGTATGTGCTTGCCTGTCTGTATGTACACCATGTGTATGTGAATGCCTGAAGGGGCCAGAAGAGGGTATTGCATGCCCTGGAACTGGAGTTCCAAGTGGTTGTGAGCTACTTAATGTAGGTGTTGAAAATTGAACTTGGGTCTTCTGAAACAGCACCAAATACTCTTGATTTCTGAGCCCTCTCTCCAGCTCCAGGTACACATTTTTATAGATTACTGGTTAGAATCTTTCCTCTGTAATCTGACTATGTGAGACAGCCAGTTAGTAGTAGAGCCCTGACTTACCTTTCTGGTTCCCCATTTCTTCAATTGTGGCATGTAGTACTAGAATGTACCACATAGGGTGGTCTAAGGTTAAATGAGACAATATAGTGGAGCATTTAGAATCATATATGGGTATGATGAGCTTTCAGATCAGATGCTTGATTTCATAACAGTCTATTCTGATTATACCCATACCTTATCTTATTTCCTCCTCTCCAACCAGCCTCTCCCACCTCTAAACAAATCTACTCTCCCACTTTCATGCCTTGTTGGTTTCTGTTGTGTTTTTGTTTTATGACCCACTGAGTTTAGCCAGGGCTACCCACATGGGTATAGATGTTGAACTATTCTTAGGGCATATGGCAACTCATCAGTGTCTATACCACTGAAGATAACTACTTTCCCTTCCCTAGTAGCCAAAATACACAGTCAAGAGTTTGATATTTTTCATTTGAATTAAAAAAAAATGTTTGAGCAACCCCTCTACCCAGCCAGATCCTACACACATTTCTCCAGGGTCTAGCTTGGTGAATCCTTCTGATCTTCCCCTCCTCACACACCATCCCATGCCCCAGATCTAGCACAAGTATGATAGTTAGTCCCCCAGACTATTCTGAGCCCAATGGCTGCCTGGCAACCAACCTCTAGGCTTTTGTCAGGAGCCTCCCTTCCTGCCCCTGACCCACAGACTTCTCTCCCATCACATTCAGCATCTCTAATAGCCACATCGTGCACACCCTTCTCCAGGGTTTAGCCTGTTGAGTCTGCCTTTTCTTCCCCTCTGCTCACCCTCTGCATCCTGAGATCTAACCCTGTACTCTTGGATTGGGAAGAGATGCACATCCTGTATAAAAGCCTAGCATCCTGTGTCTACCTGATTTCATCCCTCCTTTCCAATGTATAGTCTCAACCCACCTACAAATTCTCTCTTTGGCTCCAACCTGCTCTATCTATAGCTAACTTACAATGCTCTGCCCATATCTGACAGATAAATAAGAAAAGAAATTCACATAACCAGATATCATCACAATTTTTTTAAATGAAAGAACAAAGCATTATCTACCCCCAGACCCAATAAGTCCAGTAAAATTATTTGCCAATGAAAATTACCCAGATGATTCCCAGGACAGAGAATTTAAAATAACAATCATAAGCTTCATCAAGAACTCAAGGAGCTTAAAGGAGATGCAAAGAAATAGCTCAATGAAATTGAAGAGAAAGAATTGATGTCTGAATAATTCTGAAGAAAACACAAACATAGGGTTGATGAAAATGATGAAGACAATTGAGGACTTGAGAACACCATTCAATCAGGAGATGGAGATATTGAAGAGTACTCAAGCTGAAATGAAGATGGAATTGAAAAACCCAGTAACTCAACTAGAAAACTAAAAGGAAAGCCATACAATTAGAGTGAATCAAGAAGTTAGATTATCAGGACTAGAAGATAAAGATAAAAGTATCTACACCAAATATCAAAGGAATATATATTTTTAAAAAATACAGGAAATGTGGGACACCATGAAAAATAAAACATTCTAACTACATGCATAGATGGGGTAGAGGAGCCCAAAGTAATAGCATACACTAGATCTTCAACAAAATCATAGAAGAAAACTTCCAAAAGCAGTGGAAAGATACACTGATACAAATACAAAAGACACACAGAACAATAAATAGATAAGACGAAAAAAGAAAATCCTCACTGCATATTATAGTTAAAACACTAAATATACAGAACAAAGAAAAGTGAAAGTATTGAAAGATTCAAGAAAAAAATGTCACATATAAAGGATTTTTTGTTTGTTTGTTTTTGAGACATGGTCTTTCTGCATAACTTCAAATGTCTTGGAACTCACAATTTAGACCAGGCTGTCTTCAGACTCACAGAGATTAATCTGCCCCGTCTCCTATGTGCTGGGATTAAAGGCATGTACCATCACACCTGGCAATAAGTAAATATTTTGAAAACTTGTATTTCATTAAGCTGGAAAATCTAACAGAAATGGATGAATGTCTAGGTTTAATCAAACCACCTAAATAAAATCAAGAAGTCAATAATCTAAACAGACACACGAGAAATGAGGAGATTGAAATAGTAATAAAACGTCTTCCAGCTTAAAAAAAAAAGTCCAGGACCAGATGGATTTACAACAGAATTCTACTAGACATTCAAGGAGATCTGGTGAATATCTGTGATAATATTCTAAATTTCTTTAGTATCTGTTGTAACGTTTCCTTATTAATTTCTGGTTCTGTTCATTTGGGTCCTCTCCTTCTTTCTTTTGGTAAATTGGGCCAGGAATCTGTTAATCTTATTTATCTTCTCAAAGAACCAGTTCTTAGATTTGTTGGCATTAGAAAATGGAAAGACAGCCCATGGTCATGAATTGGTAGAATTAATGTGGGAATAAAGTCGATCATTTTACTAAAATCTTTTTGCAGATTCAATGCAATCCCATTAAAATATCCATCTCCTTGTTTACAGGAAGAGAAATAAGTGTCCTGACATTCATATGGAACCACAAAAGACACTGACTGGAGAAAAGAACCCAACAAAAAGAACAGCACCGAAAGGATTACTCACCCAGAGCCCAAGACATATCACAGAGCCATAGTCACGAAAACAGCACGGCACTGGCACAAAGACAGACACGCAGAGCAACGGAACAAAACTGAAGACCCAAACGTGAGTACACACAACTTCAGTCATTTAATATTTGACAAAGATGCCAAAAACATAAGCTGGAGAATAGAAAGCATCGTCAATAAATAGTGCCGGGAAAACTGGATGATGTCTTTGTGCAGAAGAATGAAGTTAGACCCATATTTATCACTATGTGCAATGACTAACTCCAAATGGATCAAAGGCCTAAACAAGAAATGCGAAACATTGAAATTGCCAGAAGAAAACATAGGCAGTAGCCTATCTAATTTAGGTGTAAGGAAGTACTTTCTGAATAGGACTCTATTTGCCCAAGAATTAAGGCCAACAATTGACATGTAAGACTTCGTAAAAAAAAAAAAGGATTCCACACAGCTAAAGATATTATCAATCAGGTGAAGAGGAAGCCCACAGAAAGGGAGAGAACCTTTGCTAACTATACATTTCACAGAGGATTAATATCCAGAATATATAAAGACATAAAAAACAAAGAGTCAAACAAAACAAAATAAAAATCCACACTAGTTGAGCCTGGAATATTAACAGAGAGTTGTCAAAAGAAATTTTAAAATGACTAATAATGTACTTCAAAAAATATTCATCATCCATAGAAATTAGAAAATACAAATCAAAACAGTGTTTGCGTTTTGTCTTACCACAACCATGCTGAAAAAGATCAACAAAACAATTGACAACAAATGCTGGAGAGGGTGTGGGGAAGGGAACCCCTATTCACTGTTGGTGGGGTTGTTAACTCACACAGCTACTCTGACAATCACCATGGAAAAACCTCAAAAAGCTAAAAGTAAATATACTGCATGACTATCCCATTCCCTGGTTTATGCCTAAAGAACTGGACATTCTATTCCATAGACACCTGCCAACCATGTTCATTTCTGCTCTCTTCACAGTAGCTAGGAATGGAAACAACCCAAATATCTGTCTTTCAGCTGATAAATGAAAATGTGGTTCATATATACTACCAAATATTATTCAGCTGTAAAGAAAAGTGAAATCACAAATTTTCAGGTAAGTGGGTGGATCTAGAAAAGACTACATTGAGAGAGGTAACCCAGACCCAGAAAAGACAAATATTCTCTCTCTTCTGAGCTACTAGTTCCAAATCTTCAAATGTGAATACATCACATGGATCAGCTGCAGAAACCAGAAAAGTAAAGAGACAATTTCGGGGTTGGTTGGGTGGAGGGGCAGTAGAGAGGGGAATAGCAAGGTACAAGGTGTCTGCTAGGGAAATATGAATATGGGATGGGCTCTAATGAGGGACAGTGAAGCAAGATAAATACATAAGGAGGGGAACATACTGTGAGGATATTTTTAAAAGTAATAAGTCGTCGTACTATTAACTATCCACATAAAATACCTATAATACACATACATAGGTATAAAAATATACATAGTTTAAATGAAATTTTCTCATTTGGGCTGATAAGCTCTATCCAAGAGCCATTTAACAAAAAGTCCAATACTATGCTTAAGAAGTTATTGGTCAGCCGGGTGGTGGTGGCACACGCCTTTAATCCCAGCACTTGGGAGGCAGAGGCAGGCGGATCTCTGTGAGTTCAAGGTCAGCCTGGTCTACAGAGTGAGATCCAGGAAAGGCGCAAGGCTACACAGAGAAACTCTGTCTCATAAAACCAAAAAAAAAAAAAAAAAAAAAAAAAGAAGTTATTGGTCAAGGCTGTTCAAGAGACTCTCAAAACATTGTAGGCTATTGCTATTACTCTTGGTTGTCCCCAGAAGTGGAAGGTAAGTTCCTAATGACAGCATGCATTTCAGACACAGATTCTGAGCTGGAACTGACCTAAAAGCATCCTTCCAGAATTTTAGCTTTCACAGCACCTGAAGGCATTGTGTAAGCTTCCAGAGGAGGGAAGCAACCAATACACCTACCCAGCTATGATGCCTATAAGCGATAACACCAACATTTAGTAAAACATCAGCAGTAGAATTCTTCATAGGTGCCATGACATCTCTAGGAATAGACTTTTGACCAGGTGTACAGTACAAGGCATGTCTTCTATCTCATGGAGGCCTCCAACCTATTCAGGAAGTAGCTGCTTAGCTCTGGAAAAGTCATGCCCCTATCTCATCTGTGGGCATTCTGGCAGGTCAGTATATGACACAGAGTCCATAGTTGGATGAGATTATTGATGACTTTCCTCTGAAACAGCTGGAATAGTACCTTCCAGCACTATAAATGCTAGCCAGCAACAAGGAAGCTTTCAGCTCAGTTTCAGTTCTTTAATCTTACATCTAAAATGTGTGTTGTCTTCAGTACAAAGGTCTTACCATTTAGTTTTGGTGGGAAACCAAGGGCATTGACAATAGCCTAGTTGTTTTGGGAGTCTCTAGAGCAGTGGTCTTCAACCTGTGGGTGGCATCCGCTTTAGTTTGCATGTCATGTACTCTGCATATCAGATATTTATATTTCAAGAGTCCAACATGAGGAACTGTATTAAAGGGTCACAGCATTAGGAAGGTTGAGAACCACTGCTCTAGGGGCTGCTCTCTGACCAACAATTATAGAGAGGTAATCCACACCAACACTGACATTTTGGTTTGAAAATCTATGACTTCTGGTAGCAGCATTATCCACCCATGTGGAGTACCTCTGTTAAAGCTTTTTACTTTTCAAATGTATTTTTAGTTAGCGTCTAAAGTAGTAGGTTCCTATGTGGCTTTTTCATACATTCTTAGCTTGGGCTGCCCTTCCCCCCAGCTTTCTCCATCTTCAAGAACTGGGAGAAAATCAATTGCCCGTGTTCAAGTCACCTAGCCTGTGGACCTTTGTTCTGGCAGCCCTAGCAAACTGACCTCAGCACCTTTTCCTTTGTTGTGCAGTGTTTCTTTAGGGGTGTCTTTTAGTCAGGGTTCTCTAGAGGAACTTACAGAATATATATATATATATACATATATATATAAAATACATGATTTATACATAGATATAAATGAGATTTATTATAATGGCTTATAGACTGTGGTCCAGCTATCCAACAATGGCTGTCTACTAAGAGAAGGTCCAAGAATCCAGTAGTTGTTAAATCAACAAGGCTGTGTATCTCAGCTGGTCTTCAGTATACGTCAGAATTCTGAAGAAGTAGGCTCTAATGCCTGTGAAGAAATGGGCTTACTGGCAAGAGTGAGAGCAAGCACGCAAAGTGAGAGCTTCCTTCTTTCATGTCCTTGACACAGGCTGCCAGCAAAAGATATGGCCCAGATTAAGGGTGGATCTTCCCACTGTAAAAGATCTGGATTAAAGGTATATCTTTCCATATCAAAGATCCAGATTAAAAGTGGGCCTTTCTTCTTCAACTCATTTAATTAAGAAAACAATCCCTCACAGGTGTGCCTAGCTGATTGGTTTTAGTTAACTTTACGTGTAGTCAAGTTGACAACCATAAATAGCCATCACAGTGGCACCACAATGTGAACAGTGTCATCCTATCACCACAGCTAGGAAGGAGGCATGTTGTACACTTTTCTACAAGATGGGACCACTTGAAAGAATAGATTAAGAACATCCTGTTTAGTGCATTGCATTTATAACTTCAGAAAACAAACAAACATATCAAATCATTTTTACAATTTCAATAGAATTTCCCCTTGAAGATCAAAGGAACTGGAAGTCAAGACTCATGGTTTTAATACTGGCATATGTGTTCTTTTGATTGTAAAGCCTGACTAATAGCATAGGACATTATCATCCTGTCAGAGGGGTTCTGAAAAGTGATCCAACAGTGAGCCAAGAACACAAAGCGTCATAGAAACTCTGGCTTTCCGGTATTTTAGCTTACAGGAGCTGCTGTCATGGGAAGAATAGTCGTTTCTCTAAGGCTTTGCTGTTTGTCTCCAGGGAACTCAGAGCTACAGATTCCTTGATAAATAGTTTTGTGGCAGAACTTTGTGACTCTAAAATTTCATACCTAATTTACCTTTTACCATAACTAAGGAAAACTTTAACTACGACTACTCAGTCTTCAACTCTGTCAAAGACCCCAGAAAGATGAAATGTTACCTAATGACGGGGACATCTGGTTGCCTGGACAGTCACCCTAGTTTCTTCTGCAATGTTGGGGCATCCAACCCTGGCCTACAGGCCTACTATATCTGACAGACACTTCTGAGAAGCAGGGCATTTTGATGGACTATCTTGCCAAAGTTTGGCAGTCACCTTTTTTTTTTTTTTTTTTTTTTTTAACATCCTGCTAGTACAGTTTGGACAGCATATTGTCAGCAATTGAGGCAAGGGCAGCTTCTTTTCCCAAATGGCTGCTTTGCCATAAAGAAAACAAACTCGGCCGGGCGTTGGTGGCGCACGCCTTTAATCCCAGCACTCGGGAGGCAGAGCCAGGCGGATCTCTGTGAGTTCGAGGCCAGCCTGAGCTACCAAGTGAGTTCCAGGAAAAGGCGCAAAGCTACACAGAGAAACCCTTTCTCGAAAAAAACCAAAAAAAAAAAAAAAAAGAAAAAAAAAAAGAAAACAAACTCATCTTCTCTGAAGTAGATGTCACCAGGAGCAGACGTGTCTCATATTCATGAATATCTATCTATCTATCTATCTATCTATCTATCTATCTATCTATCTATCTAAATATACCTGTGTATGACCTCGAAAACACACCTAACTATTAATTTTCTACACGCCCTGATTCCTCTGTGTCTGCAGCATCTTCTCTGACTCCGCCCTCTTCATCCTAGCATACTTAGTTTGGTTGTCCCACCTATACTTCCTGCCTGGCTACTGGCCAGTCACCTTTTTATTCTACAGTGTAAAGGACCATTCCACAACTGGGCCATTCTTCTTACGGGTCACTAGATTCCTGGCATTTTTCTAATGAACACAATAGTAGTAGTCCATTTTGCATTGCTATAACAAAGATCTGAACTTGCTTACTTCATGAAGAAAAGAGTCTCATTTAATCTGTAGTGATTTAACACAGAACTACTATCTACTATATATTAATGAATTTTGACAATAAAGTAGGTTTTTGTAGTCCAATGTGCACGTGTACATGTGTGTGTGTACGTGTGTGCGCACACGCGTTTGTTATAGTTTGAATCTAAAATGACCCCTTCAGGCTCATTAGTTTGAATACTTGATCCCCTGCTGGTGAAACTATTTAGGAAGGTCATATAACTTTTGGGACATGGAGCTCAACATGCAGAAATAGAACCTCGGGATGAGCTTTAAAGGTGATAGCCTCTTCTGTTGCTGGCTGGAAGTCTCTGATTCCTGACCTGACAATATGTAAAGACGGTATTTATAAAGTGAACAGAGGCACCACCACCATGGAGAGTCACCACCACCATGGGCAGTCACCTGAGCCACTATGCCTTCATCCCATGATGCATTACATCCTCTAAACAGTGAAACAAAATAACCCCCTCCTTCCACCTACTCACAAACACACACAAATGCATACACATACACAAATACATCAGTATAAAAATACAAATTTGGGGACCACCATGGCAGATTAAATGTCAAAATTCCCTTAAAAATAGCACATTCAGAAGCCCAATATGTTAGTCCAATGCTCAGAAGCTGAGACTAGAAGATCAAAGAGCTCTTGTCCTCCAAACCAAACCTACAGAAAATACTGGAAGAAATACTTCATACTGAAGAGTGGAAGAAGCATAGCCAAAAGACTATAGAGAGGAAACAAATAAAGCTACAATTACTGAAACACAAAGCAGGACCAAGAATATAAACAGCGAGAAAAGCAGCAGAGTGAGAGCAATCAACACACACTTTTCACTAATAACTTTAAATAGTAATAGTCTCTATTGCCCAATAAAAAACCCAAAGGTTATCTGAATGGATTAATAAAGGAAATCCATATTTCTGTTGCTTATAATAGAAATTCATCTTAGCTTTAAAGATAGGTGTTGCACGAATCCTAGTTGGTCTTAATAAAAAACCCGAAGGCAGATATCACGGTGAAAGCTGAAAGATCAGAGCAAGCCACAGCTACCACCTCTTACCTCATCAACTCCTCAACCTAAAAGAGAGCTAGATACTGTCTCCTCCTGCCTTATATTTCTTTCTCTACCCAGCCCTATCACTTCCTGTCTCAACCTTCCTAGTGCTGGGATTAAAAGTGTGTGATTCCCAACAGCTGAAATTAAAGGTGTGTGCCACCACTGCCTGGCTCCGTTTCTCTTTTAGACTGGATTAATCTCATGTAGCCTGGTGTGGCCTTGAACTCACAGAAATCCAGACAGATCTCTGCCTCTGCCTCCTAAGTGCTAGGATTAAAGGTATGTGCCACCACTGCCTCTATGGCTTACTGTAGAATGTCTTTCTGTATGCTATGAATAGGTGTTGCCCTGACTGGTTGATAAGTAAAGCTGTTTGGCCTATGGCAAGGCAGCTTAGAGGCAGCCGGGAAATCCAGGAGAGAGACAGGAAGAAGAAAGACAGAGGCAGAGGAGACGCCATCCTGCCATCCAGGGAGCAGCATGTAATGACACACAGGTAAAGCCATGGAACATGTGGCGACATATAGATTAATAGAAATGGGCTGAGTTTAGTTATAAGAGCTAGCTAGCAAGAAAATTGAGCCATAGGCCATGGCCATGAAATTCGTAATTGATATAAGCCTCTGTGTGTTTACTTGGGGCCAAGTGGTTGCAGGATGCTGGTGGGAGCTGGTGGGAGAGATTCGTCCTGACTGCAGGGCCGGGCAGGACCAGAGAAACATCCAAATATAATGGCTAACTTTGTGGCTAGCTCTGTCCTCTGATCTTCAGGCAAGCTTTTATTTCTTAGATTACAAGCAATATATAACCACAGATAGGTACTACCCTGAAGGTAAAGGTTGGAAAATTTCTCCAAGGAAATGGAACTGGGAAGCAAGCAGGCATCACCACAATAATCTCTGACAAAATACACTGGAAAACTAATCAGCAGAGACAGAGGACACTTGATTCTAATCAAGGAAACAATTAACTAAGAAGACACATTCAAACCCTAAACATATTTGTCAAGCCCTTTTCATCTCTGATTTTGTTAATTTGAGTCTTTTCTCTTTTGACCAAATTGATTAAATGTCATTCTTGCTAATCTCAACAATCATCTCTTTGTCCCATTGACTCTTTGTAATGCCTTTCCATACTTATTAATTTCAGTGGTGCAATAAACTTTCCTCTCAGCACCTGCCTTCATTGTGACACACAGTTTATGGGCTTCCTGTGTATTGATGACATCATGTTCAGACTTCTTCTGTGAATCCCCATCAACACCAGGACTTTTTATCATGAATGGATATTGGATTTTAGCAAAGGCTTTTTCTGTATCTAATAGGATGATCATATGGTTTCTGTCATTTAGTCTATTTATGTAGTAGATTAAGTCCATTGATTTGTGTATGTTGAACCATCCCTACATCTCTGGGGTAAAGCCAACTTGATTATGGTGAATAATCAATTTTGAGGTGTTCTTAAATTTGGTTGGCAAGAATTTCGTTGAGAGTTTTTGTGTCTGTATTCATCAGAGATGCTGACCTACAGTTTTCTTTCTTTCTTCCTTTTTTTTTTCTTTTTCTTTTTTGATTGAGTCTTGTCAGGTTTTGGTGTCAGGGTAATATTGAGTTTGTAAAAGAATTAGGAAATGCTCTTTTTTTAAAAAACTTTTTGGAATAGTTTGAGGAATATTGGCACTAGTTCTTTTTTTTGAATTTTATTTTATTCTATTTTACAATATAATTCAACTTTACATATCAGCCATAGATTCTCCCTTTCTCCCCCCTCCTGCCCCGCCCCCTCCCCCGGCACTAGTTCTTTACAAGTCTAATAGAATTCTGCACTAAATCCACCTGGCCAAGGCTTTTTGTTAGTTGGGAGAATTTGAATGACTACTTGTATCTCGTTGGAGGTTACGGGTCTATTTAAATTGTCCACTTCATTTTTATTTATCTGTCAGGGAGTATATATCTAGAAATTCATCTATTTCTTTTAGATTTTCCAGTTTGATGGATTAGAAGTTTTTAAAGTTTCTGGAGAGATGGCCCAGAGGTTAAGAGCCAGAGGTCCTGAGTTCAAGAAACAGCAGCCACACAGTGGCTCACAACCAATGAGATCTGGTGCCCTCTTCTGGC
>CABHPH010157654.1:0-28623 GCA_902168325.1 Peromyscus nudipes | reverse complement strand
AAGCCATTAAGTTTGTGTGTGCACACACACACATAAACACACACACACACACACACACACACACACACACACAAAGAGCTCTGAGACAATAGATTTCCGTTGTTTCAAAAGAAGTCATTAAGTTTGGGGTAATTTTTCTATCAGTCATAGGAAACCCTATCACCACTTCTGTCCCCCACCTTCCTAACAACCTTATCTTTAAATGATGGAAGGGTTGGCTGGTACCTACACAGACTTTAAACTAAGATGTTGCTCCTTCTGTGGTTTCTTGTCCTTGCTTGTTAGTTATACTTCTCATTTTTACCTCAAATTATATTCATCTGTTTGCTTCTACATGAAAGAAATGTTAGGCAACAAGAATCAGGAGAGACAAGATACTTTGAAGAGAGAGGATTTTCTTCTTGGAATTCCTCAAGTTGTGATACAGAGGAAGCCACAAGCCCCGCTGGCCTTTCACATGACTGAGCATTCAGTCAGGACCTGTCGGGACAGGTTCCTTAGGCAGCACCCTGCCTTGCTTATCAGAATGATACTTGTGTTTTTCCTGGATCCCTCACTCACATTTGACTTTTTTCAACAGCTGGAGGTTGCTGTCCAAACCTGTGCTGGGTAGAGCTCTACTAGGAAGTGGTTTCCACGTACAAATGATGACTGTGAAGAACTTGGAAAATAACTAGGGTTAAAGGCACTGGGAGCCTCTGGTTTATAATCCACCATGCTGGAGCTCCGGGGCTGCCCTGCAGTTCCTTAGAGTTTGCTCATTGATGAGAGCTGATGGCCAAGAAGACTGGATCCAGTCACTCCTTTGAAGACAGGGAGCCTCAAACTTCTATACACCTAGTCTACCGGTCTGGGTCAAGTTGTATTGTCCTTTTGTTTCCATATGAAGCCAGCTGACTTGCCTTGGCCCTATATGGGGAGCAGATATCTGGAGTGCACCTTGTAGAAATGATACCAACACACACAGCAGCCAATACATGAATGATACACACGCAGCAGCCAATACATAAATGAGTGGATGTCAAGGTCAATAAAGACTAGAATCTCTTGGGAGGCAGAGGCAGGCGGATCTCTGTGAGTTCGAGGCCAGCCTGGTCTACAGAGCGAGATCCAGGAAAGGTGCAAAGCTACACAGAGAAACCCTGTCTCGAAAAACCAAAAAAAAAAAAAAAAAAAAGACTAGAATCTATGCAGAGTCCCAGAGCTTGAATGAAAATATGACTACAGGTCCGGGCATTGGGGGTAGCAAGTGACTAGCCAACCCCACTTACCAGAATTTTGAAGCAGAGTAGAGAAGAGAGATTTAACTTCACCCAGCTTCTCCAGCCATGTTTGAAGGACCTAGAGCCAAAGCACAGGACATTTTTACTGTAAGCATTTCAGATGATCTGAAAATACAGAACATCTCTATCCCTTCCCAGGCCATTGACCTAGCTGTTCACTTTGGCTGAATTTCTGCTGGCTACTTGGGTCTGGTCGCTTAACAAGCCTTTGTGCTCAACATTTTCAGGCCTCACCACAGCTTCCTTTCAACTTAGCACAGCTAAATCATTCAGGTGTCTAGATCTCAAATTTCAACAGGTGCAGTATCTTGTATTTGCTCCTCACAACACGGCCCGTATGGATTTTCATTGTTTACTCTTTGTAAATGTGTGTCAGGATATATAGTTGCTATAGACATGCTTATTTAAAGCATCTAGTGAGGACTATAAGGGAAAGATCCTCAGGACAGAGGTGAAGGGGAACAGGAAGCACATTTTGGACTCTGGGATTCTGGATTGAGATCTCTGAGGATTCTGTGGCACTGGGTGCTGGGTGACTGTAAAATTTCTCTTTCCAGATATCCTCATCTGTGACATAGGTGCCTTTGGGTCTATCCATTGCAGAGGATCCTTTGGTATCTCTGTTCTCGCGAGGGTCTCCAAGGCCCATGCTTTCCTCCCCCAGTCCTTCTCTATTTCTCTTCCACCTCCCCCCAGTTGTTCCGTTTGCTCCATCCAGCTACACTGTTCTAAGCTGCATTCCTCAGTCAAGCCCAGCAGTCTCTACCAAGGGCATGTCACCCCTTTTTTCTCCTTGGAAAGTCCTTTCTCCACGGTAACTACACAGTTGCTCCCCCATGTCCTCAGGTGAGTTGTTCAAGCTGAAACCTTCCCTAACCACCTGCACGATGTGAACACTATTGCGCTGCCGTCCCCGAGGCCCACTCCCTAAAGCTTTCCCCAAGGAGTGCTTCTTAGTCACTATCGGCTCTTACAACTACCTGGCAGATTGCTTCCTTGTTTTACAGGCTGTCCTTACCTCCACCGACTACATGGAGAGTTGGGGCTGCTGCCTCTTTTGTTCATTACTGCATCCACGGCAACTAGAAAAAAAAATCAATGGTAGGGGGACCAAAGAGGATCATGGGGAGTGAATATGATCAAAATATATTGCCATGCATGAAAATGTCATAACAACATCCATTGCAATTAATATATATGCAAATTAAAATTTGTAAAGAAAAATGCTGAAAAAGACTAAGGAAACATGTAAAGTACTGAAGTCCTGCGTGTTCTGCATGTCACTGCTAAATGCAGAATATGTAAGAATATGCAAGGGGTCATCATGTGAAAGACAGGTTACAGAATTTTTCTTGGTGATTTAAAATTTAAACTCACTTTGCAGCTTAGAATCTCAACTTCACTCTGAAGCCATGTGTTTTGTACAGTTTAAAGGGTAATCAGAGGCAGCCATATTTGTGCTTTTTGAATGAGCATATTTATTAAGTGTACAGTGATCCAAAGTCAAAGAACAAGTAGTAATAGAGAGAAGTAAGCCATCATGAAATTGGGCACTCAAAAGCTCTAGCAGAAACCCACTGAGGGAGCCCCTAACTTAAGGCAGCCAGCTGGGGTTCCTAATTGAGAAGTCTGGACAGAGCAGAGTATCCCTCCAATGAGGCTTTTGAGTAAACCAATAACAGCAGAGAGGCAGCATCATCGATTGGGGCTTACACGTTTAGCAGAAATTAACGGAGAAGCCCCTTTAAGGCAGCTAGCTTGAGTTTCCGATTGAGAAGTCCAGACAGGGCAGAGCGGAGCATTCTTCATGTGACGCTTCCTAGTAAAACAACAAATAGAGACAGATAGAGACATCCTCAGGTCAACGGATCCCAACATCCCTCAGAAGGGGGCTAAGGAAATTGAGGCGATCAGCTGGAGTTCCTATTACATTTTCCCTCCATGGCTGAATTGTAGCTTCGCTTTCACATTGTAGGCACTTTCATATTACCGTATAAACTATAGTACCATCTGTTGGAAATAGTCTACCTTTTAGCTGTTCTCAAGGGCAACATGGTTTTACTAAGGCTTCTTTGCTGTTACTTTGCCCCTCTATCACAGAATTAGCCTATCCCCAGACCTTGGAAGACACTTTGAGACAAACTTGGATCAGAAATGGGAGGGAAAGGCAACCTTCCACCCAGAGCCAGCTTCTGGTGATTTACCAATTTAACATACATGACACCATGAAAGTAAGTATTAACTTTTATCTAAGGGATCAGACTTAAATCACCTTCAAAGTTAGTGACCAACCTCTTCAGTAAGTAACTCAAGGCTGCTCCATGATCCAAAACAGGGATTACCTACTAAAGAGGTGACAGGATGGGTAGCAGAGGGGAGGACAGTCATCACTTCCTGAATAACATCCCATAGACTGGTCACCATATAGGATGCCATCACAAGATCTGGATTCAGTTCCTTATTCTATTTAATAACTGAGAGGAATAAAATTTCCCCTTCCTGAATCTTGGGTTCTCTTCCTTTCAGTTCATGTTTCCCAATGCTTTTGTTCCATGTGCAAGTCTCATTTCTAAGAAACAAGGTCATGTACCTGAAATTTTGCAAGCCATTCATCTCTACACAGGCAGGAGGTCATTATTATTGTTTAGTGAGAAGTGTAGGCACTACCGGTTCCCTTGACCTCAAAAGTATGCCACTTAATCATTTGTACAAGATTTTTGCTTTGAGGTGTTAGGTTCTGTTTGGCAAGTTTGTTCCCAGTCTGTGACTTTCTTCACTTCAGGCTTTGATAGCTGTCTGGCACATTCCCTTTCATAGTCAGATGGCCCTCCATGACTCAAGCTGCACCACAGTTATCTCACTGCAACCTGGGAGAGAAGGAGGATGAAAAGCACTTTGAGTCTGGTGAGCTGGAGGAAAGCAGAATCCAGAAACCGGGGTGATTTTCATATTCCTACAGGCCTGTGCCCTCTATCTGGCCCCTCTCCATCTCTACTAGGAATCCATCTTATGGTTTCATCCAAGATATGAATGAAGGAATGGTGGGTGGGTGGGTTTTCGCAGAGCTTTGTGACATTCTAGGTGAAATGATAATCACTCTTGTGGGCCATCCAAGCAAGACCTCAGGCTGTCTTCACTCCCAGTGGATTAGCCACATCGTTGACCCAATTACTTCACAGTTAAGACCATTTGCTTAGACACTTGAGAAACTGGAGACCCCTTAGTCTCCATGAGACTTTCAGTCAGCCCTATAATTATTAAACAGAGTTAACTAAGAATACCCATTGTCCAGATTCCTATTTGGATCCATAATTCTAAGACCAATAATTCTGAAGTTACAATAAGAATAATAATATCAGTAATAACAAATAGCAATTCTGTTTTTTATTATAACACTCCACTGGGTACTTGGATGATAGGAACACACTATGGAAAACAGATATGTTGACTCCTATCATCTTCCTGGAGTTAGTATCTGAGACCCCAACACACATCAATAGGACAGTGTTTCCTGTCAGCAACAGTTGACCAATAACTAGTCTCTCTCTAAAAATAGAACTTTGGGAATGTGTAAAATTCAGAAAGGCATGAGGTGGTGAATACTTCCTGAAAGTGTTGGATTGAGCTTTTCTATAATTGTTTACTTTCCTGTTCTTCTGATTTTCTTAGAATGTGGGCCTATCCCCCAGCAGCTGTAAGCACAGCCTTATCAACGGCCCCAGAAGTCAGAACAACAGTACTTCCAGCCCTGCCATCGACCAGACCCTTGGATGGCTCTACAGTTCTCTCTGGTTGTTCTTCCTCTTTGCAGTGAGCACAGTAAGTCTGTCATTTTGTGAATGATAGAACTAATATACATACAGATCAAGATCATTTAGAGCCTACATGTTAGCTGGAGCCAAACTGTCTTCAAACGACCCAATAATGCCTCAAAGCCCTGCTCACGCTTGACAGAGAGACTTGGTCTTTCATTTGACTTTCATCTTTCTTGGGAAAATAATTTTATAGTCAGGCTGACTCTGATTTTCTGCTTCCTCCAAACTACTTCACACTGTAAGTCACCTACCCACATTCTACCTTCAGGCTCAGTTCTCCTCCATCTCATACTCTGTGAGGCAGCACCCCACTCACTCCAGAAAACCACCAACCCAAGGGTGTGTTGTATAAGACTTCTGGTTAAAGATATGGGAGAGTGGCAAGTTTTAATATGGCAGCATTGCCACAGCAGCGCTGGGGGCCATTGGCAAGCTGTCTCAGTGGGTAAAGGCACTTCCATCAAGCTTGATGGCCCAACTCATCAAGAAGGCCAATACCCATGGCCTACTTCTTTGAAGGAGATAACCAAGTCCTGAAAATTGTCTTCTGATCTCTCTTTATATGTCATAACACATGCATGCTCACATATGTGCACACATACACACACACACCATAAAAATACACACATACATAACTAAATATAATAATATTTTAGTGGAGAAAAAAGTACGCATGAACATGCTTAAGTCCTTAGGCTAATCTTCCCCTCAAAGTTTCTTACTGGCCTCTGCAGCTCTGTTGCCGAGCCTGCACCTGACCTTCTCAAGACTCTTTCTGGCTCTCTGACTCCAGCAGCTCCAGGTTTCCATTACCTTCTTGAGCATGAAGGCTTAGTGATCAGTGTTAACATCTGGTCTTCATCTTCTTTCCCAATATGTTCAAGCAGGCTGGTTTTTCAGTACAAAAGGTTATCTGTTTCAGAGAAGTGTTGTCATTCGCAGCCAGGAGGCAAATGTGGCAGCCAGTGGGTGTGGCCTCTAATAACACTGTATTTTATTGCACTGTGTTGGAAAACTCTGTATCTTTATTTCTAAATTTTTATTTTCAGTGTATATTCTTTGTACAAAACGATGATGTTTAGTACAATATCTTCATCCATGTATATCATTCACTTCTCTCATGTTAATCTCCATTCACCTCCCCACTTCCAACTGGTCTTCCTCTTCACAAATAATCCCCCTTTTACTTTAGAGTAACACACACACACACACACACACACACACACACACAAATCTGTGTTTCACATGTGAGAGAAAATGTGACATATGTCTTTCTGAGTCTGGCTTATTTCATGAACCATAATCTACAGTTCCATTCATGTAAATGGCACAGTTTGTGTGTGTGTGTGTGTGTGTGTGTGTGTGTGTTTGCATGTGTGCACGCTTTTGTTCCTTCCGTCATGTGGGTTCTGGAACCAATTCAGGCTGTCATTCTCAAAGGCAAGCACCTTTATCTGCTGAGCCATCTTCCTGGCTCCTTAAGGAGTCCTTATTATAGAAAACCATACTTCCAGCACAAGTTCAAGACCTGCCTAAGCTATAGAGTGAGCTCAAGGGTAACCTGGGCAACTTAATGAGATTCTGTCTTAAAATAAAAAGAGAAACAGGGCTGGGAATATGGCTCGGTGGTAAAGAGCTTGGCTCAAATATGTGAGGTTTTAAGTTCAATTCTTAGTACGTGGAGGGAAAAAAACTCCTTATATTATGTTTCCTTGCTAAAAATGAAGAAACATGCCGGGCGGTGGTGGCTCACGCCTTTAATCCCAGCACTTGGGAGGCAGAGCCAGGCGGATATCTGTGAGTTCAAGGCCAGCCTGGGCTACCAAGTGAGTTCCAGGAAAGGCGCAAAGCTATACAGAGAAACCCTGTCTCGAAAAACCAAAAAAAAAAAAAAAAAAAAAAAATGAAGAAACATTTTAAACATTTAAACATATACACAAAATCTAGTCAACAAATGGGCAAATGAATGGTGCCCATCAAGAGATGTTGGCTATAGAACACACACACACACACACACACACACACACATAAACACAATTGTATATATGATACATACATGCACAAATGAAATTGTGTCGTTTGCATAGATAGAACTGTAGATCAGCATACGAAATGAAACAATCCAGACTCAGGAAGACAAATGTCACATTTTCTGTCAATATGTGGAATGTATATTTAAGTAGAGGGCAGCGGGAGGGGAATTATGCTAGTGAAGAGAAGAATGGGTTAGGGAGGATATTGCCTTAGAGCCCAGAGTCTACCTCAAGGAACTCAAAGGCAGGAAAGGCTTTCATAAGGATGAAAGGATAAATGAAGGAATAATGAGCAGAAGGATTATATACAGAATGACATCTTCTTCATCTTCATCAAGGGCATGTGACTCTTTATATTTTTCTTTTCTCTGGTCTGAATATTTCAAGAGACCCTTTTCTACTGGAGAAGGAACCACGGACACATTTCTTTTCTTCAAGCCAAACACCACTGTGATTTATGTTTTGGGGTAGCTGCTGCACTGACTTGAAGAATAAGTAGGGGCATTATGTAGGTGACATAATCTTCCGGTCAGCAGAATTGGGGGTTATGAAAAATCTAAAGGATGATTCAGCAGTTAACGTCCTAGTCACTCAGATGTGGCACCTTTTAGAGTGTACGATGATGAGCAAAGGGAGGGAAACACCTCACAAAGGTCAAAGAGAGCCATGTAACTCTCTAGAGGGAAGCTGCTGGAAAGTCACCATCATGGCTTCTCAGTTCCAAGAGCCCACCAGGATCTTTACCACACCAGCACTTTAACCAGCATCTACCCTCAGCTCCACTACCTGGAACAGACTTGTCCCTGCACCGGACACGGCTGGAACTGTTTCTCCCTTCAGGTCTCAACCTGAGTATCATGTCTTTCTGGTCATCCTTCAGTCACATTTACCACACAAGTGATACCAGCATCCACCTTCTTAGATTTTTTTTCTCCCTTTGTAAAATACACCTGTATCTCTGATTGTTTGTCCGTCTGTTTGCTTATTGTCTTTCTCATCATACCAGGAGTCTGAAAATGCTTTCAGAAGTTGATCATTTGATGGTTGGTTTTGATTTGAAGTGTAGCACCAAACTGGCCTCAAACTCACGTGTCTCCTGTCTCAGGTTTCAAGTACTGAAATAATGGGTAGATGCCACTACATCCAGCTTGCAAATGCTTTCTGGAAAGAGCCAGATAGTGAATACTTCAGATTTGTTCCATTCAACATTTGTTGTTACAGCTCAGCTCCACTGCTGGGCATAAAAGTAGCCATAGATAAGTACCCACACAGCCGTGTCCCAGTAAAACGCTGTTGATGGTATTGACTTTTATATTCCGTGTGTGTGTCATGAAATTTTATTCTTCAGCTTTTATTTCATTTTAAAATATAAAAATCAGTTTGAGCTTCAGGTGACAGACTGTGATTAGCCTATGAGCTGTAGTTTAGTGAGTCCTAGAATAGACTGTAAGGTCAAGGAAATGAAATGAATTCGGTTCATTCACGGTTGAGTCTCTAATACAAAGCACAATGTTTGGCACGTCATGGACGATGTGTACTGTCAAGCTCAAAGAAAAAGACTTATTAACCAGTTGGAAGGCCAAAGGAACAAAAAGATAATAGTAAAATTCTGAACTCAGGAAACCTCCCACGCAAATGTTGAATATAGACTACTAAATGCCCACACTCAAATATGTGCTGTCCTTAGCAAAACACCATTCCTCCACGATATTATGAGAGCTCAGTAGACTCAGAGAAGTCATCTGCAAGCATTAGTACCTATGAGGTTTAAGAACCTGTGATACCATGTGATGAGTTTTACTGTTTTCATGGTTTTGAGATGAGAATAATTTATTAGTTGGTAATGGAGGGAACTGCTGCTTCACACAATTCCATTGGGTCTGTCAAGATTTGGGTAGTTCGAGTGATATTTTTAAATGGTAGAATTTAGCTATTAAATTAAAATGATTTAATATTACTGAGAAAGCTAAGAAGATAGCTCAGTCAGTATGGTGCCTTTCACAAAAGCATGAGTGTCTGATAACCATTGCACATGTAAAAGCCTGGTACGGCAGCATGCATCTTTAACCCCACTACTGGGGAAGAACGGGAACAAAGACAGCTGGTAATCCCTGAAATCACTCATCAGCCAGCCTAGACTAGTCTGGAAGATCCAGGTTCAGTGAAAGATTCGGCCTTAAAAGAGAACTATTACGGAAGACACACAACATTGACCTCTGGCCTACTCAGACAGCCATACCCACTCATACACACTCACAGATACACATACATTAACCATACACACCTATACATGAAAACAAAGTCATTATTGATTCAAAATATGAGTAATTTAAGATTTCTTTTTTTAAAAAAAAGATCCTAATTTTTAATACAAGTATCGATGAGTCACAAGAGAGGCACATGATTTGTGCATTTGTGTGGGTACATTTTACACCCTCAGAGGCAACTTTCATAAATGACTCTAGTATTTTGATTACTTTGAAGTTGAATTATTCTTCAAGTTTTTATCATTGCCTAAACATTCACCTTGTCCTTGGCTCATCTATTGCTGAAGGCTTTCATGTTCACTTCTAAGGAGGCTTTTGTGTTTCCAGTATGCAGGGAGAACTTTCAATTTTCTAATCTCATGTTTTTGGTGAAGAGACTTCCCTTTGAGAAAAGACTCTTTGCCTAAAGTCCACTGGGCCTGGGAATAAAAATGATAGGGGCTGTTTTTTAACTCAGTGGAGAAAATCATATTCAATTTTATTACATTCATATTTATTCAATACATCTTGGGCATTCCTCCATCTCTAAACATAGGCATCAACATTAAGAGTATCTATGACTCTGACTTCAATTAAAATGATACATATTTTTATATCCCCTTACATATAATGAAATGTACTTTGTGATCATTGCAACTTCACAACTACACTAGTTATTAGATTTACTGTGAGCTTACTCTGGGGCGATTAATTTAAGGATCTAAGTACAAAGGATTTATTTTTCTAAATCCCCAAACACTGAAATACTTTTATAATTGAATTTTAATACAATTTCTTTTTTGTGATCCTATGTACTTCATTAAATGAATTTTTTAAGTAATTCTGAGAAAGGAGTCTATGAGCTTCACCAGGCTACCAACGTGTTCTATGCAACCAAAAAATTAAAAATTCCTGCCCTGAAATAGCACCCATGGCCTCTCTTAACTCCTTTTCTCACTTTTCCTTAGGGGGAAAGACCACTGTAGTTTAGAATGGAATGTCTCTCCCATAGGCTCATGCTTTGAACGTTAGTTTCTAGCTGTTTGGGTGTTTCAGAAGGCTATGGGCCCCAGCCACTAAGGGGATGCTTGTGGAAGCTATAGCCTGGCCTCTGGCTCTATCCTGCTCTCTGCTTCGTGGTCTGCCTTGACGTAAGAAGCCTTTGCCACAGGCTCCACCTTCATACTTTCCACACCATGACTGATGGAGATCCTCTAAAATGATGACTGAAGGAAATCTTTCCCACCAGATGTTTCCATCAGGTATGTTGCTGCAACAGTATAAGAGCAACTAATGCAAACTTTATTTGCTACTTTTCTGTGGCCACGATAAAATACTATGGCCAAAAGCCACTTAGATGAGAAAGGAGCTTGTTTTAGCTTACGGTTTCAGAGCGGGCACAGTCCATCAGGGCAGGGAAGGCATGGCGGCAGGTGTGTGAGGCCAGCCTGACAGTCGGGAAGCAGAACGATATCATTTGATGTGGCCACAGGAAGCTAAGAAGAGAACAGGAAGT
Source organism: Peromyscus nudipes (assembly GCA_902168325.1). Taxonomy (NCBI): domain Eukaryota; kingdom Metazoa; phylum Chordata; class Mammalia; order Rodentia; family Cricetidae; genus Peromyscus; species Peromyscus nudipes. The sequence goes on along the minus strand of CABHPH010157654.1, from coordinate 17,730 downwards.
TGAAGCCCAGGGACTTACTTCCTCTAGCAGGGTTCCACCTCTTAAAGGTTCAGCTCTCCCAAACAGTGCCAACTGGGGACCAAGAGTTTCCATATATGAGCTTATCGGTGACATTTCTCATTTCAACCACCACACAAACCTACTCACCTAATGCATAAGAAATTATAGTGGCTAGGCATGGTGACATACGCCTTTAATCCTAGCACTTGGGGAGGTAGAGGCAGGCAGGTATCTGAGTTCAAAGCTATCCTGGTCTACAAAGTGAGTTCTAGGGTAACCAAGGCTCATATATAGAGAGACCCTGTCTCAAAAACAAAACAAAAAACAAACAAAGAAAAGAAAGGGAGGGAGAGAGGGAAGGAAAGATGAGATTATTAAATGAGCAAAATGCTTTCAACCCATCCCTTCTTTTGTGTGTCCACTGCAAGCTTGTACTCAGTGTGTCTCCTTCCTCTTCCTCCTCCTCTTCCATCTCTCCCTACTTCTCTTCTGTCCTCTCTCTACTTTGAAGAAAACTACTCAAGGAGGCTCGGACAGTGGGCAGGCCTAGAGCCATCCTGCTCTGCCTGTGACGAAGCAGACAGCTCAACCTCACCCCTGGAATGTAGTACTAAGAAACCCACTGCAGGCTTAATCTAAACCATGATCCATCTTTGATGATTGATGAAGTGATATTTTGACTTATATTGGCCCGATTTCTCTGTCTACACCTTAACTTCTTCCTAACTTGAAAGGAAAAAAAAATACATTAATTATGAGTCTCCAAAAAAAACCAACATAATATTTTTGAAAACACAAGTCAAAATTTATCGTCCTTTTTTCTTTCTTTCTTCCTTCCTTTCTCTCTTTCTTTTAACTACAGAAGTTTTCAAATTTGGAATTAGTAAAATCTTTTCCTTTTAAGTCTGCCCACTGCCTTATGTTTAGAAATGTCTAATATGTTTTCCAGCCTTCTTAAAGATTATTTTACTTTAAAATCATAAATTTGTCTTACTATATGCTGTGACATGATGGGCCTCTAAATGGATTATCTTCTAACTACAAACAACTAACAAAAGTAATCAAAAGTGTATTCATGGATATAATACAATAGCAATTCCTCATCTTCTTTCATTCTGTGGAATTTTTGCTGCATGCTTCCCAGTGCCAAGCCTAGTACTTCACAGTATGACTTAAACATGGAACAAGACTCACTCACCTCCTGAGTATAATCCAAGGTCTGATTTGTTACGCTGATTCATCTTTTTATGTGTAAGTCCTATATGAACTTCACTACTATAAACTGATAAGATACATTGATAAACATTACAGTTTGGATCAAGACGTTTTTCTGTATAAGAAAGCAGCTCAACATTTGGTAGCTTAAAACTATAAATAGTAGAAGCTAGGGAAATGGCTCAGTGTGTAAAGTGCTTGCCTTGCAAGAAGAACCTGAGTTCATTTCCCAGAACCTCCATTTTTCTTTAAAGCCAAGCAGAGCCATGCACTGTAATCCCAGTGTTAAGGAGGCAGAAACAGGTGGATCCCTGGGGCTCACTAGCCAGCCAGCCTACCCTACTTGAAGAGTTTCAGGACAGTAAAAGACCATCTCATTTAATAAATTAAAAAAAAAAAAAAAAAAAGGGCCAGAGCAGAAAAATCCATGATAGCTTGCTTCATTCATGGGACCAGTTCCACAAAAGACCGTGTGGGGTGTCATGGCCTTTCATCTTCAGAGAAACACCCTGGGCTTGTTCCTATGATGCTCTTCAGGTCTATGCAGCAAGAGGAACAAGTGTCTGTGAGCAAACATTTTCCAAACCCTGCTATGTCACATTTCCTTTTATTCCACTGGCCAGAGCCAATCACGTGACCAAGTACAGACAGAGTCCATGCAAAGGGTGACACCCACGGGTCTGTTGGGCGGGGATCTATGAGAACCCTTTTTCAAACAAGCTACAACAGTAGATCTCTAAAAATGTTCCAGAGACGTCTGAATCTTTTTCTTCTCTCAGGTATCATTTACCCAAATCTGCAAAGCTTCTGAAAACAGAACCAGTGGCATGTTTTAGAATGTGATAAATCTATAAGTTAGCAGAGACGTGAAAACTGAATTTTATTTAGCATGGTATGTAACCTTATTTAATTAAATCTCTTTTTATTCTTTTGACATATTTTAATCGACATCCTCCTTCGTATTTCTAGTTATAGTTATCCCTATGTATGTTGCATTTTTCTCGCTGACGTCATTATTCTCAATTATGAATCCAGTTACATTTTGAGTGTATGATATAAGGGAACAGAAATAAATAAACACAAACCAGTCTCTTCTTGCTCCCATTCATGTATGTCTATGAAATGGAATAACCCTTCAGTAAGACAATGGAGCAAGCTTGGCAAATGGTTCCCATCTTCAAGGAGATAGGACCGAATGGCTATAATGATAAATGTTAGGCCGGGCGGTGGTGGCGCACGCCTTTAATCCCAGCACTCGGGAAGCAGAGGCAGGCGGATCTCTGTGAGTTCGAGGCCAGCCTGGTCTCCAAAGCAAATTCCAGGAAAAGCACAAAGCTACACAGAGAAACCCTGTCTCAAAAAACAAAAAAACAAAAAAAAAAAAAAAAACCCAAAGCCAAAAAAAAAAAAATGTTAGTTAGTTAGTTAGTTTTCTGCCCCTATAGACTGAAAATGACGGCATCTCCATATACAACTGCCTAGGCAAGGAGGCAGTAAAGAAAGAATAGTCTGACACCTGAGTGGAAAAGAAAGAAATCTGCAGCTGGGGAAGCGGACACTAACGTGAAGTGACTGTGTGACCAGAAGTCAGCCAAGGTAACTGTGCTGGGGTGGGAGAATGGAAGACAATCTGAGGGCGATGGGACCTCAATTAGTGAGGGCTGCAGTTCACAAACATTGTTTCTTTCTGACATGGTGAGAAGGATGGGCAAACGGCAGTGTAGTCAGAGTCTGAGTCAAGGGAGATGTCTGAATGCAGGCCTGGGTCTATCAGCCGGGTCTAGCATTGTCCTTCACCAACAGAAGCCCGCTGACATCCCTGCCCTGTCAGCAGATTGCCCCACAGAACTCAAGCTGGAAAATGCTGCGGTTCATTGCAAGTTTGCTGTGGCATTTCAGGCCACATGTGATCTACCTGAGCGGAGGGAGCTTCAGGTGATGGCCAGCTTGTCCCTGCACCAAGCTGGGTCTCCTACTGCTGCTCCACCATTCCCCAATCTGTGCCTCTCCCTGCAGACAGGCTTGCTCAGAGTCCCATGTGGGTGTCACAGGTTATGGTGTCACATCTCTCTCTCTCTCTCTCTCTCTCTCTCTCTCTCTCTCTCTCTCTCTCTCTCACACACACACACACACACACACACACACACACACACACACACACACACACACGTCAAAAAGAACCATATACCTGCTGTGACAGCCTCCATCATAGTCCCAGCTCAGCCTTGCCCTACTCTCTCCTCATAGTCTCCAACCTTTGGCCCATTTTCCTGGCTCAAGGCCATCCTCAGTCATTGAACTCATGACTCCTGTGTACACTGTGCTAATCAAATGACCTCCACTCACCACAGTCACTTCCTTTCATCTACTTCTTTTTTATGTTTGCATCTTGTTTCTGTCACCCCATCCCAATTTTTACAAGTTCTTCATTGTGCGTATCTGTAAGCGGTTGTTAACTTCTGAGACTGAAAAATGTATTGCCATCCTAGAATGTTCCAGAAGAGAAATGCAGTCCTCGACCCAGAATCTTTGTAAGAAGAACTTCACAGAAGGGTAAATGTGGTACTCATTGAGTTCCCCTAAATGTTTATTAGGTATTGGAGGTTGGGAGGAAGGCCTTTCCAAAATCATTTCTTGGTCAGATCAGGTCTGGAGTGCGTGAATCTCAGACTTGTTTGTGCATCTACTCTAAGTATCATGAGGAGTGACGCTGCGGCCTCATTTGTATTCAACGGCTTAGCACAAGGCGTCTACTCTAAACTGTTTGCATGCTGCCCAGCTTTGGCAAGGGGATGCAAACAGATAACAATACAGACAGTAGCCAGTAGCAAATACAATTGGAATTCCTATAGTGGATAATTCCCTGCCTTAGTTCTCCTAATCAACATAGGGTACACCATACTTCCATCTATGGATCCCCTGTCTTTAACACTCAGCTGCACACACACACACACACACACACACACACACACACACACACACATACACACATACACACACACACACACTCCAACTGTCTTTAGCCCCTAAACGATGGTTGGGACCCAGATATTGTCCTTGAACACCACCCTCTTCTCCTATTTCTAGACATTCTCATTCACTCCAGTTCACATTAGTTAAGAAAAAAAAAAAACCCACAGAAGAATTAATATTGCTGAAATGTCTAGACTATCTAATATGCTCTACAGATTCAACACCATCTCTAGAAAAATTCCAGTTTTCAAAGAAACAGAAAAAAATTAATTCATATGGAAACACAAGGGAAATACAAATTAAAACCACAATGAAACATCATCTTACTCTAATTAGACTGATTATTATTAAAAAGATTTTTTAAACTAACAAATACTGGTGAGAATACAGAGAAAAATGGAGCTCTTAAACACTATTGGTGAGAACTAAATTAGTACAGCCATTATGAAGAACCATATGGAGGGTCCTCAGAAATCTAAGAGCAAATCTGCCATATGATGCAACTACCCTACTGATGGATTTAAATCGAAGGAAAATTAAGTGAGTATAACAGATAGATATCCAAAGTCCTGTGCTTACTACGAATCTATTTACAATACCCAAGACACAGACTTAACCTAGATTATACACTCATGAATGGATTGGCAAACAAAATTACATATGTATATGTATGTATGAGTACTAGTCAACTATAAAAAGAGTGAAATCCTGTCATCTGCAAAAATCCCATGATATTGGAGGGCATTATTATATTGAATGGTATTAGCCAGATCCAATGAAATAAACACTGAACATCTTCTTTCCTATATGGAGTCTATAGAAGGTTGCCCTGAATGTAGTATAGTGGTTACTAGAATCTGGAAAGGGTGAAGGAGAGAAGGGATAGAAAGGTTTGAACAGTGAATACTATAACACAGCTAAATAGAAGGGATGGTATGATGTTTCATAGCACAGTAGGGTGACTACAGTTCTCAGTAACCTACTACAGACTTCGTAGGGTTCTAGAAAAGAGCTCAATAGCTATAAATATAAGGAAGTCAAAGAGAAGGAAATCATAATTACCCTGACTCAATCACAGCACGACCTATGAATGTGTTAAAATTAAGGTGGCTTAACATGTACAATTATTACATGTTAATAAAATAATGCTTAATTTAAAATATATAATATTATAGTAATCAAAACAGCATGACATTGGCATAAAAACAGACATATATATGAATGGAAAAGAATAAAGCACCCAGAAGTAAATAAATGATTTATAGTAAGAGAATGAAGTACCCAGAAATAAACTAATGTTGTACAGTCAAGTAATATTTAGTGGAAGCCAAGGAAACACAATGAATAAAGTACAGTTTCTTGGGTGGTGCTGGAAAAACTAGATATCCCCAGGCAGAAGATTGAAATTAGACTTATTTTATATTACTCACAAAACCGGCTCAAAATGGATTGGATACTTAAATATAAGGCTGAAACCACCACAATTTCTTTGAAAAAGATGTAAGATAAATTGGCCTTAACAAAAACTTTTTTTGATATAACATCCAATTTTCAGGACACAGAAGCAAAACTAAACAAGTTGGAGAGCATTAAGGTTTCTGTTTAACAAATATTTCTGCCAGCAAAATGGTAGGCAGTAAACAGAATGGCAGAAAATATTTGCAAGCCAAATACCAATAAGGGGTCAATATTCAAAATACATGGAAAACTTATCCAATAAAAACTAAGCAAAGTACCTAAATAGACATTTTACCAAAGAAGATATACAAATGGCCACCTTAAAGGGTACTCAGCATGACTCACCAGGGAAATGCTAGGAACACACCAATAACCATGGGGTACTGTAGTACATATTCTGAGCAGAACACTATAGAAGCCACATTGACTAACTAGAAGTCAAAGGAAAGATCACATGAAGAATAACCAAGAAGCCATGAGGAACGATGAAATTTAATTTAGCTTATAATAATGGCTCAACTTGGGAAATGAGACTATTAAAAGGGACATTCTCTCTCTCTCTCTCTCTCTCTCTCTCTCTCTCTCTCACACACACACACACACACACACACACACACACACACACTTTAAAAAAAAAACTTTTTGCAGGGTTAGGGATCAAATTCAAGATGTCACTCCTGCTTGGCAACCATTCTACCACTGAAACACATTCCTAGCCATGAAATGGGACCTAACCCTTGTTTTTGTAGACTTGAGGATGGCCATATGCAGGGCAATTGAGTTTATTTTGGAGGACACAAAATAGTACCAATAGATAAATTTACAGGGAGGCATTTCACCTCAGTATAAAAGAATTCTTCATTAAGAGTCGGAGTGGCTTGAAATGGAGCATGGGATAGCATGAAGTTGAGTGATGTTGGAGATGCTCAAGCAGGCCACAAATCCTGCTCTACAGAGGATTTCTACGTTGACCAGTGCAATGGAGCAGGTACTCTCTGGATGTCCCACTCACACTAATATCAGAGTCACCAGAACTAGAAGGGAAAATAGAAAGTGAAGTCCAGCACAGGTGGCCATCACATCATCGAACTTGGTGGCTATCAGGCCAAATGCTGTGTGAAGTTCTGGAGTCCTTGGGCCCACTCTTGTCCCACCCTCCTTTTTAAGGCAGTAAACAAACTGTCATTTCCATACAGCTTTATGTATCATTATTAAGTAGGTATTTTATAATTTTTCCGCCATATGTTACATGTACCTCTCCTATAATTTATTCATTCATGCAAGAAGACTTCATTGAGCCCTTTGAGTAAAATGAAAACAAATGAACAAACCACACCAGACTCTCTACTTAGGTTTGTTTCTTGATTTCCCTCCTCTAGATAAACTTTTATGTATATGCTTTGGAAAACTATTTCTAGCAATATCTGAACAGCGCTTCGTTGGAATACCAGTTGAGGATGGTTAAACTCATCATTGTAATTTATAAGCAATTACATTTTTACTCTGTGCGTTAATTACTTTTCTCATTGTTTGGTCAAACTGCAAAGCAACTTTGGGGAGGGTGGGTTTATTACTTAGGTTCGTGCTATGAGGAGATACAGTCCACCATGGCAGGAGTGTGAGGTGGCTGGTAACATGGCTTCCAGTCAGGAAACACGCAGAAATGGATACTGTGGTCAGTGTGCTTTTTCTTTTTGTCCTTTTTATTCATTCTTGGAACCCTGCCCACAGGTTGGCATCTGCCACACCCAATGTGGGTCTTCTCTCCTCAGTTACAATTCACTAGGAATATCCTCAGAGAACACATCCAGAGCTACGTCTCCATGGTGATTCAGAATCCAGCCAAGCTTAAAATCAAGGTTAACCACTACAGTCTATTTCTACACCCATTAAAACTTCTAATTGTGACTGTCTTGATCAACTGACTACTAAAGGTGATTCTCTTCCTTCGACCCTCGTGATGCCCGGCCTCCATTTAGCAGCCAGACAAACATGGCTCTGGTCTGCGTCTGCTTGAGCCAGACAGCTCCCAGGCTGTTAGGGGGACTCTGACTTCCTCTGTAACCCCTGTGTCTCCATTCCTTGTCTGTGAGAGCAATGTAATAATGGCAATGACAATGTAGTAATAACAAATGGGATTACACTGGTGATGGAGTGAACCGAACTTGGGGGGTGCCTTAAAAGAATGAGTGAATAGTGTTTGGTGATGCTCGATGTGGTTGTGTCGTCAGACCCCTTCACTGTCTTCTGGGTTTTTCTCTCTCCATCTGGAGAATTCCAAGTACAGTGCCTTACCTACAGAAGACAGCCCATAAACAGCATGCGAAGTCATTAATAAATCAGCATAGGAAGCACGAATCCTGTCCTCAAGGAGCTCGCAATCTGTGGAAGAAGCAGATATACAGCTCAGCTTCTGCAGCTTTGGAAATGACTTATTCTCCTGGGGAAATTCAGAGAGTAACCCACAAAGCTGCAAAATCACCTCTAAAACATGTCTGCACCACCACCTGCCTACACACACACACACACACCAAGGGGAGGGTCTTTCCTGACACACTGTATTTGTTTGGTGCCTGTTCAGAAGAGTTAATGATTGCCATGTCTGGGAAAGGCCAAAGATGAGTTATGCAGACCAAGCGTCAAGTTCACCAAACATACCCCACCTGAAGAAGGCAAGTGATTGATGAGGGTCTTATGACTTACTCTTGTGAGGGTCTCACAAGAGTCACCTACTAGCTGCTCAAATCACACAGCAGAATGGCTCCTTCCTGCCAAGCCACACTTTTGTGCCCTCAGTGATGAGATGCTGGTAAGTATCTCTTAGTCTGGTCCCATATCTGACCATATTTAAAGTTCCCCCATCAATTAGTACCTTCTGGAAATATCCCTCTCCCTAACACATATACCACTTAACCCCATTGTAGAAAGGGGAGTGCTCCTGGCTAGGGAGTGTGATAAGTAATGGTTAGGACCACTTCCAAGGCAAACATGTTTTCCTGGGGGTTGGATCTTTGATATGACGAGGTTTTGGGAAGTAGAAGAAAGATCCCTTCCATTCCATACAGGACGAAGTTATTTGTGGTTAGGATTTAATTCACCAGTTATCAGTGTGGAGGCATAGGGATACTGCTCTGTGGTGGAGCACTTGTGTAGCATGCACGAGGTCCTGGGTTCAATACCTGTTATTGAAGGAACAGAAGAAGGGACGGAGATGGTTGTTAATGGAGAATGAGAAAGAGCTCCCAGCTGCCAGTGGAGGAAACATCATCCATCAGGGGCATAAAGAAATCACAGGGGCCGGGTGGTGGTGGCGCACGCCTTTAATCCCAGCACTCGGGAGGCAGAGCCAGGCGGATCTCTGTGAGTTCGAGGCCAGCCTGGGCTACCAAGTGAGATCCAGGACAGGCGCAAAGCTACACAGAGGAACCCTGTCTCGAAAAACCAAAAACCAAAAAAAAAAAAAAAAGAAATCACAGGGGATGCCGGTTACAAACAAGGATGCCTGCGCTCACTGCACCCAAACACTTAGATTCAAAACATCCAGAAATCAGTGCGATGAACATGGCTCCAAGGAGATCTTTCTTTCTAGACAGGTTTGTACATCGAGATGGAGGCAGTGCGCTGGCCATCACAAATCTATCAGAATCCTCTGAGCTGAGACAGACAGTCGGTAATTTCCCCTGGGCCTCAGCGGCAAGCGGTGCAGCGGTGGCAGAAGCGGGACCTGGGTGTGCTTATCCGAAGGCCGGATGACATGGCATTTGATTGTTTTCTACAGCATTGCTCCCAGGGGCCAGAAGGCTATGGCCAATTTTCTTTGATGTGACACTGAAGAGATTTCCCACTTCACTGCTGCCTTTCTCAGAGCTGAGTCAAAGCTGCACAGGCGCCAGGTAACACATCTAATGCGGAACTGCTTTCTAAGTAGAATGTGCCGGGGCATCCAGAGTTCAAGGGCATTTTGAAGGTCACAGCTTAAAAAGGACTCTGACTCAAACTCCTCCCTCCCTCCCAACTGTCCTTCCGTGTGGAGATGTCTTGGGACCCTCCCTTCTTATTCATTCCCAGGATTCATTCCCAGCAGTGGAATAAACAAGAAGTTGGGTTGGGGTTTGAAGAAGAGAAGCTTTGATACAGCCATTGCATAAGATGCCAGAGAGGCTAGACAGCAAGGGTAGGGGGATGGGGGGGGGGGGGGGGGGAGGGAGCAGGCTCATGCTGCATCTCAGTGCTGTGTTCTGAGACCTCACCACAGTTCTGCCATGCTAGTTTCTAGGTATTTCAGTGCCTCACTCAGAGCGTATAATGCCAGGAAGGCTGGACACCCTTTGAATGGAGGCTAACTTTTCTCTGTTCCTCCTTTTCTCCAGGGTCCTGGGGACTCTTTCTTACTGCAATCCTCTTCAGCCTGCTCCCAGAACTCAGAGAGGTGATGCCCAAACACTAGATGAAACTGTTTTAAGAACCTTAGTCATTAGTCTGAGAAACATTCACTTTACAGGGGCCTTTAAGATCCAGAGAGAAGCCTTCAGGATTTGGAGAAATTAATGTCGGTCCTAGTGGGGAAGAGAAGGATACACAGGCCAGCTGTTTCCATCCAGGGAGAAAGAGAAGCAGAACACGTGACTACAGCCTAAGGCTAGCATCCGCTCCCTTTGGTGTCTGACATGGCCATTCAGAAACACTGCCACCTCCCTGCTTTTCTTCATGGACTCTGAGGCCTGGAGCATCATGGAAATTTACTGTGCCCATGGAAAAGTTCCAGGAATGCAAACTGCAAGAGTTGTATCTGAGCTGGGCTGCTGGGCACTTGTCTGACCATCTGAAAAGGAAAGGCTTGCAAATTAAATGACAAATGTCAGCTAGGGCCCCGGGAAATAATTTAACATATGGGGGGGAGGGGGCGGTAGGGGTTGGTTAGTATGATAGGGCATCTTTAAAAGCCTTGGTATGAATCTAACACATACCAAGTTCTAGAAAATGCTGGTCCTCTTGTAACTGGTGTTTACTGATTAAAAGGGGATACGAACAGAGCTTCTGTGGGCCAAGGAACACATTGTTCCTTCACTTAGGTTCTGGCTGAAGAGGCGTGTTCAATTTGTGAAAAATCCTCAATCTGTATTCATAGGATCCCCACACTTTTATTTATGCACTAAGTTTAAATTAAAAGTTGTTAGCCGGGCGGTGGTGACGCACGCCTTTAATCCTAGCACTCCGGAGGCAGAGGCAGGCGGATCTCTGTGAGTTCGAGGCCAGCCTGGGCTACCAAGTGAGCTCCAGTTAAGGCGCAAAGCTACACAGAGAAACCCTATCTCGAAAAACAAAAAAAAAAAAAAAAAGTTGTTAAGTTTGTATGGGCTAGAGAGAGAGAGAGCTCTTCAGTTAATGGTGCTTGCTGTACAATCATGGGGACTGGAGTTCAGATCCCAAGCACCCATGTGATAAGCTGGGCATCCCATGCATGCCTGTAACTCCACCTCTGCAGGAAATGGAGCCAAGAGAATCATTCATTAGTTAGGGCTTTCTGGCTGCTAGGGTCCGGGAGAAACCTTGCCTCAAAAGAACAAGCAGAGAGTAATAGAAAAGGATGCCTGATCCATGCATGCATACAGGTACCTATACCTTCCCCATACATATGCTCACACGCAGAAACCCATACACAAATAAATAAATAGATATTCTAAAGTAATTAAATTAAAAAAATACTGCCTATCACAAGTGAGTGATTAGTTCATTAAATCAGGTCTGTCTCTGCTTGAGTTAATTAAAATATTTGAAATTTCTAAATTTTAATATTTTTCAAATACTCATAATTTTACATTCCTTTTTATGTGAACATACTTACACAGATAAGATTGGGGGCAATTTCCCAAGCTTATAATATATATAATATACATTATACGTATTTATATTATATAGTGTATATTATTTATTATATGTTATATTATTTATATGTTAATATTTTGAATGAATAGCTTTTACCTTTTTCATTTTCCCTCTTTCAGCCCTAGTCAATATTGTTTATGAATTTCTTTAGCAAGCAAGTATAAATAAAAGCAAAGAATCAGCCGGGTGGTGGTGGCACACACCTTTGATTCCAGCACCCAGGAGACAGAGCCAGGCAGATCTCTGTGAGTTCAAGGCCAGCCTGGTCTACAGAGTGAGATCCAGGACAGGCACCAAAACTACACAGAGAAACCCTGTCTTAAAAAAAAAAAAGAATCAAAGAATATACGGATATATACACATACACACATATACATACATATATATATAATATAACATCTATTCCTCTATGGTGATATTTTATTTGTACTGAAATGTGATTTTATTTGTATGTTAATAAATAAAGTTGCCTAGGGGTCAGAGCTAATAGCAAGCCATAGCAGAAGTCTGGCAGTGGTAGCACACGCCCTTAATCCCGATCACATGACAGGCAGATCTCTGTGTGTTCAAGGATACTGCCAGCATGGAGACACTTGCCTTTAATTTCAATACCAACCATAGAAGACCTGGAGGTCTGTATAGATGGGCAGTGAAGAGGAGGTTATGTGGTTGGGTTTACAACCAATGAGAAGGCAGAACAGAAAGTCAATAAAAAGGACAAACACACAGGAAGTAGCTCTCTTGCGGAGAGGTAGGACAGCAGTGGCAGTGAAGGGTAAGGTTTTTAGCTCTTAGCTATTGCTCTGACCTCTTGGCTTTTAACTCTGTATTTGGCTCTGTGTTTCTTATTTAACAAGACGGTTACATCTACAATTCCTCCTTGATAACACATTATAATTTTAATCACTTAAGTTTTTGAACTTTGTGTATGTGTTTCCTATCTGCCTCTCCTGCTTGGTATGTGCCATGAGAGGCACACAGGGCATTCTCATTCCTTATATTCCCTGCAACCAATAAGGTGCCTAGTTCTCAGGCAAATAGTCAATATTTGTTGAATGAACAAAGGAAGAAGTTGAATGGATGAATGAATGTGAAATCTAGCATTTGTTTTAGTTGAGCAAATTCTTTGACCAAGCCCTCGATAAGACAAACGCTCATGTCCCTGCTGCCATAAAGAATCCATGATAATAATGTAAAGAAACAAAAAGGCCTTTCAAGGAGTTGCTCAAGTTCTTTATTGTGTAAATTGTTCAAATAAATGTCAGAGAGCTTTGTCCTTATTTTTATTACAGAAAATTTTTCATCGTAGAAGCACCTTAAAAACAGGTTCCCTTCATTTTAGACGTATTAATCTTCCCTTCATACCTAAGAAATCTTTATGATAAAGTCATAAAGGACCCAAGGGAAAAATAAATGAAATACATAAGTTAAAAGCTGAGTGATTAATAGTAATAAAAAAGAAATCGCCTATGCCAAGGACAGAGAAACTACAATGGTAAGTGCAAAACCAAGAGAAGGGCGTTGTGTCAAAACCTACGGCTACTTCAACAAGAAATGACAGCATGGGGAGTAAATTATCCTGCATGTGAGGAGGGAGAAGCGCAGAGCCCACTGCGGAAGGCTGCTCAGGTGAGGATCTGAGCAAGGCTGGGCTTGAAGCCGAGAAATTCTACCTTCCGAGCTGCAGCCCCACCCCCACCCCCACCCCCACACGTATTCCCACGTTCTCACCCACCAACAGATTTCCAGTCTTGCTGCTGGCCTGCCCGCCTCCCCCGACTCCCCACAGAACAGTATTGCCAACATCCCTCCGGGAAGCAGCTCTTAATTTCGGACATTTTCTCTCTTCAGTCCTCTGTCAGAACATCATAGGCTTGGGTCTCCTTTCGTTAGAACCCAAACTCTTTGTTCCTCTTACGATTTTACTCATACACTGTTCTTCATCTTTGAGTTTACAAAAGTAGAATTCCCTGGCCACGCTAGTCATTTGTTTAAAGTGTACAGGTCAGGGGCTTTAGTATATTATATCTACATGATCATCACCATAATCGGTTCTAGAATAGACTCACGACCCTAAAAATAAGTTTGATTACCCAGATCTAAGCAACCACTCCCCTGGTGTCTGGCTCTAGAGAGACACTTTCTACACTTTCTACATAGTATGTGGTTTATCATGTTTGGCGTCTTCCTCTAAGATGGAAGCTTTCAATGTTTATCCCCGTTACAGTAGGAATCAGGGTCAGTATCTCCTTCCTTATTTCTGAATAATACTCCATTGTATGAATAGCCAGCATTATATTTACTGATTCCTCAGATGATGGATGTTTGGTTTATTCCTACTTCTTGGCCATGATGAATAACGTTATTGGCTGGTCACAAAGTGTTTAGTGTTCTTTCATGGTGTGTTAGAACCAGAAGTGTAGCAGTCGTCTGGTATAATTCCTGTATAACTCTTAACTCTTTTTTACAAGCCTTTAAAATTGTGGTTAGCCTCATTTCAGGGACTCCAAAAATGAAAAACTACCCCTGTGACGTAGAAAACATATGAATTCCTGCAAAACTCACTATTCCATTCCAGAACAGGACTGTCACAACCTCTGTGTGTTCATACATGGAACTGCCTGTTGTGTCTGGACACCATGGTTTCACTGTAGTTGTTCACTGCCTCAGGTTCTTAAAGTCTTTCTGACCCCTCTTCCACAAGCCTCAGGAGGAAGGGCTGGATATAGCTGTCCTGCTTAGGGCTATTAACCCTCTGGAATTCCACTTCCTCATCTACATAATTGGAATATCAGTCCACTATACCTTATAGGTCTTGCAGGCCACAAGAATGTATTATAGAGATTCAGCTGTGTATTAAAGCTATACTTTGACCGACCAAGGGTCCGTCAAACGGGAAGCCATTTATCACAGAATATTTGGTGTTATACAGCCTTAATATTCAGCTGCGCCTTGCTATGAATTTCTTGTGGGCCCATATATTACTGGACCATTTGGCAAACAGTTCAGCTTCTCAGACCTGCTGAACCTCTAGGTAACTAACTCCCCCACTGAGCCTAGGAGACAAGCAGGCTGTAGATGCATAGCTTTGTTTCTTGTGCAAATGAAACTCAGACCATCCCCTTCCTTCAGGCCTAGGGGCATGACAGAGAGATTGACTGAGGACAAGAGGGCTTTTTGCATAACCAGATGCAGTAAAGACTGTAGCAGAATTCCAGAGGCAGACACAGAACCACATGGCCAGAGAAAAGAGAGGAAGACAGAGATTCTGTAAAGGGTAAAGCAGAGCTCTTGTAGAGTTTATCAGGGCCAGGGGTAGGAAGCCAGGAAGGATAGATGGAGGATGAAGGAACAGAGGATGAAGATCAGGTCAACAGCTTACTAAAACTATGAGGACGGGAAAACTGGGCACAGAGAAGAGCTGAATGTGAAGACAGCTGAAGCTGTATAGATAGAGTTTTGTCATAGAGGAATAAAGTTAACGGACAAAAGAGCGTAGTGTACGTAGATTCCTTTCCCTCAGATACCCCATGCCTGATGCAGCGTCCTCCTCAGGACTGTGGGAAGAATTTTCTCAGGGATGGAACTTGGGAAAATTCCGTTATCTTTACACAGGTTGCTGTGAGAAATAGATAAACCAAAAGCACCAAAATGGTTAATATTCCCCATCATTGGCAAGAAGCTATCATATGCCCTCCTGTGAGCAATCAGTACTAGCTATCACAATGTCAGATATAAGGTCTCTTTCTTTCCAAGGTACCAACTGTGTTCTGTAGCGTAAATTCTAATTGCTCTTAATAAAAACCCAGAGTCAGATATCAGGGTAAATGCTGAAAGGTCAGAGAAGTAAAGGAGCAGCCGCTAGAGAGACTTCTTACCTCTGCCAAATCCTCAGACCGGAAAGGCCAAGCTCCTGTCTCCACCCCACCTTAGCTCTTCTTCTCTCTTCCCAGCCAGATCACTTCCTGTTTTCTCCTCCAAAGTGCTAGGATTAAAGGTGAGTGCCTCCCAAGTACTGGGATCAAAGGCATGAGATTCCAAGTGCTGGGATTACAGGTGTGAGCCACCACTGCCTGGCCTCTAGTGACCAGCTCTGCATTCTGATCTCCAGGCAAACTTCATTTGTTAGAACACAAAATATCACCACACTGTTCCCACATCAGATTATCCATACATTCCACATATTTCAGGAAATAATATTGAGCACCATTAATTTTCCTATATATGTTATATTGGCATGTAAACACCACCTTCATTAAACTAACATTCTGGGGGGGGGGAAATGTCTTCCCATATGCTAGCAAATATCATAATCAAATGATCTTTATTTAAGAAGGAAGTTTAAATTAGTAGTGACTACTAAAGGAGAATCATTATAACCAAATAAAAGCAGTGTATTTAGGATACCACACAGAAAGCAAATTTTCCTTTGAAGGGAAGTATCTAATGAAATTGTTCTCTTTTAACATCCCTGGACATTCTTAGGAGCACTGGTAGCTGAAATGGATCTCTGCTGACTGTAGATGCAATCCTCCACAGTGAGGCTGTCAATCATGGCCTTTGAATGTCTTCTCCCAGTGAATTTCTGGGCCAATGTGTCTACATACAAGTGAGTCTGGGATTGATTTATTAGCCGCACTGGGCTCTTATCAACAGAGGACAAGAAATCCCCCGTGGACCCAAAGCAGCCATTTGATTCACATTTGGGGCTTCAGTAACAAGAACACTTGGATGGATAAGGCCTCGGGAGACAAAGAAAACAAAAATAGAAAGCAAAACCAACTATGTAAGAAATAAGATCACCAAGCAAACGAGGACAACGTCTGTTCCTAGTCCCTTTCTCAAGCACACAGATTTCTATCTGTTTGCTCCCTTGCCCTTTCATGGAACTTTCCTCATTCCCATGAGGTTCTGGAAGCTGAGGTAAGTTTTCTCCAAGACAGTGTCTCTATGGAGACAGAGAAAGTTCTGGGACACATGAACATCTAAGAATTGACTCCTACAACTTCTAAAGGCAGCTCAGCCAGAAACAGGGTCAGTCCAGTATCCACTTGCAAAGACTAGTTAAGACAAGTGTTCCTCAGACATGATGGCATGCATCTCACGATCCATTTGTCAGACATGAAGATGGGCACTTTTGATCTGTGGGGGATCCACATCTGGTTCCACCTTCAAGAAAGTCATTACGTATGGAAACTGGTTCTGAGAAGCAGAAGTCAGAGAGGTAGAGGATTCTCTGTGTCATTTTAGAAGGGAAACCAGAGAGGAGAGTATGAGGGCTCCACAAGTCTCTCACTGATTTCCACAGTTTCTGGGGGTGAACCAGCAAGTACCCCTCGCTCCAGTCTCTTTTGGGGGGGATCTGAAGAACAATAGCTGTACTTAGAGCTTGCTGTGCCGGCAGCATGTAAGGTGGACTTCAAAGCCTGGAGACCTGGTGACCTAACCGTGTGAAAGGGACAAGCGACTCTGGGCCTTTTCTAACAGGTGGGCCTTTCCATTTCACAGAGTCAGCCTTGGAGATCAGGGAGAGCGGGAAAACTAATATCTCACATTTGTTCAGCACCGGGCACTTCCTAAAAGTCTCTGTCTACTTTTAAACCCAATTACGGGGCTCCTAATGGAAGTTGAGCCATCTATTGGGCACTTTGAATCTACTAATTTATTGTAATTTTGATAGTTACTATGTTAGCTGATTATTGTCAGAACCGAATTGGAAACTGATAGCTTGCTCCAAGTTCAAACATCTAGAAAATGGTAACAGGATTACATTGCTGATTCTATGAAGTCTCTGTTCAATGTGTTTCTCTACTTAGAATGAACATCATTAACAGTCTCATACTACAGCCTAAGGAAATGGTGAAAAGAATTTACATTGTTCTTATGGGCTGAACTATTTCCTGGACTATTTGTCATGGACTCCAAATTTGTTCCTCTAAATGTGTGTATTGAAATCCTAGTGTCCAGGATTTGAGAATGTGGCTGTATTTGGATAGGGAGCCTTTAAATAGGCAATTAAAATGAATTGAGATCATATGAGTTGGTTCTAATCAAATATTTTTGTATTTGGAATCTGTATAAGGAACAAGACAACACACAGTCCAAAGGGTGGCCATGTCCACACACAGTGAGAAGATAGACATTTACAAGCTAAAGTGAGAACCCTCAGAAGGGACCAAACCGGTTGGCTGGTAATTC
>CABHPH010157653.1:7464-37032 GCA_902168325.1 Peromyscus nudipes | reverse complement strand
TTTGACATTGCTGCTGCTGCTGTTGCTGTTATAGCAATGGCACCCACTACTGCTACTCGTTCTGGGATTACCATTTCATAATTGCTTACTACAACTAGCACAATGGAGACCCTGGCAACATAAATAGCTACCACAGTTAGTTAATCTCTCATTCTATGGGGCGTGATAAATTTAATTCAGTAGCTATATACATCTCGATTGGCTTTGAAAATTATAAATTTATAAACTCAAGTTCCAGTTGCTTTTGGGATACTATCTTACAAGGATACCAACGTACAGTATGGCTTGTTAAGGAAGGGAATGGCTCAGTTGCTTTAGCCTACTGGCTATGGGTGAGATAGGACCTCTGTTGGTCTTTTCTGTTTCAAACACACAGATTGCAAGCCCAGTGCCACTTTGAGATCTTGGGCAGCAATTAACTATGCAGCTCACACACGATTGAGTCTGTATGATAATGAGTATTCAGAGACGTGTAATGCCTGTGGGGGCACTCACCAACCTAAGACAGAGCACCGGTGTGGCCTAGGCACCGGCGTCTCCATGATGGGTAAGGTGACCTGCTGATGTCCCACACAACCCAAGTCAGAGCTCATTTTTTAATAAAAAGGGGACCTGTAGGGCCCTGGACCCCGTTTTGGGAAACTGTTGCCTTGCTTGCGGACCTTGACCTTGATATTCTCCCTATGCTAATTCCCTGCCAGGTTCTACCCTCCTGAATGCTTAAGGGAAGTTCCTTGCCTGGTACCCTGAATAATGGGCGTTAACAGATTAGAAGCAAGATTGTAAAACATCAGTAGGGAACTTCTGCCCTCCGGGGTCCTCCCATTGTGCTGTAAGCCTGTATTTAAGACCTCCTCCCCCCTTAAATAAATGACATTCAGCATTTAAAATTAAAAAAAATATATATATATATATTATATATAATTGAATGAATACTGTGAATGTAATCTATGAATACCACAAATGTGATTAATATCATGAGTGTAATTAATGAATATCATGAATATAATTTGAAAAAAAAATAAATAAAGTCAAAAAAAATAAAAGCAAAAATGCGACATTAAAGGGACTGATACAGGCTTTACAAGGTAGTAATGAAGACTTAAATAAAGGATTC
Organism: Peromyscus nudipes; assembly: GCA_902168325.1. Classification (NCBI taxonomy): domain Eukaryota; kingdom Metazoa; phylum Chordata; class Mammalia; order Rodentia; family Cricetidae; genus Peromyscus; species Peromyscus nudipes. The sequence continues at coordinate 35,915 of CABHPH010157653.1, read as the reverse complement.
TTTCTATTGAATCTGCTAATTTGCCACAAGAAGTTCAGGCTTTAAAACCTGGCAATGAGGACTTAAATAGAAGGATTCTTCCTTTGGAATCTACTAATTTACCACAAAGGCTTCAGGTTTTGCAGACTACTAATGAGGATTTAAGAAAATGGATTCTTTCTTTGAAATCTGCTAACTTATCACAAGATCTTCAGTCTATTAATAATAACTGGACAAATAGATTTAATTCTATTGATAACAAATATGAATACTTAATGGATAAAATAATAACTCTTCAGAGCAATCTTAATATCATTCAGGTAATTTATAAGGAGGAAAGATGATCGCTAATTGATAGAATAAAGTCTATGGAATCATATGTTTCAGATGAACACATAAAATTTTATGATTCCATGAAATCTCTAGAATTCTTTACAACAGAGGAGATTCAAATGCTGCAATGGGTGGTAGTTAATCGATTTCAAGCTCTGGAAGAGTCAGTAAAGATAACAAAGGAACTAATAAGCAGAAGGGCAAGGCCATAGAAGTCTTAACATCACCAGATGACTCTTATAAAATGGCTTATCCTGTCACCATCCGTGAGAAACTAGCAGATGATGAACATCCTGAGTCATACATGCAATACATTTGGCAACCTATTCATATGAGAGGTTTAAAAAACATTAAGGAAGTGGTAGTCACCTATGGAATATATTCAACATATGTAAAACAGATGTTATATACGTGGTTTTCTACACATGGAATAATGCCAGATGACTGGAATCAGTTCATTTCAGCTGTCTTAGAATACAGCCAGCAGTTACAATGGAAAAGCTGGTTGAGAGAAGAAGCTAAAATCCTTGAACAACAAGGTAAGACCAGAAGTTTAGAGATCTCCTAAGATCAAATTCTTGGTGAGGGCCGTTTTGCTGATATAAATGTACAAGCTACCTCTGATGAGCATACAATATCCCTATGCCATACAACAGCTTTCAATGCTTGGGAAAAAAATTCCAGAACCAGGGAAACCAACTAAGCTATACATGAAGGTTTTCCAAGGGCCAAAAGAATCTCTTACTGATATTTTACAGAGGTTGACCACATGTAAACAAGATGGTATCAGACTAAGGATTACGACAAGTATTAACTCAAACCTTGGCTTTTGATAATGCTAATACAGAATGCAAAAGAATACTTACAACTTTAAAGGTCAGGTCAGGATCGTTGGAAGAACAGATTCAATATACAACTGGTGTTGAGTCTCTTAACTATGGTAATGAGGCTTGGATAGGAGAGGTGATTTACAGAGGTGGAAGGAGGCCTCAAGGTACCAAATGTTTTAACTGTTTAACACCAGGTCATATGAGAAGAAATTGTACACAAGGTACTCCTAGAAGCAATGCTTCATCTAGAAATAACCAAAATGGGAACCCCAACCTTCTGGATTATGCAGAAGATGTGGCAAAGGCCAACATTGGACCAATGAAAATAGATTAACAATAGATATACGAGGCAACACTTTACCAGTGGGAAACACCTCGGGGGTCTCTTGAAGGCCCCAAAATTGAACGTGGTCCAAACATTTCCAGTCACTGTGGAGGAAATTTCTCTCCAAGACAATTAAATAACCCAGTGTCTAATGTAAAGAACGATACTGCACTAGATGATAGAACAGCTCTGATAGATGGATCAAAAAATTCCAAAAAACATCATAAAACAAATATTTTGGCAGACTTCCATAAATGAACAAACCAAAGTTTAGAGTACGAATTAAAGGTGATGTTCTAGAAGGCCTGGTAGACACAGGTGCAGACATGACTAAAATTGCACCAAAATTATGGCATCCAAATTGGCCTCTTCAAGGAGTAGATGTCCAACTTCTAGGGATTGGAACCATATCTCAGGTAAAACAAAGTTTGAAGTGGGATGAATGCATAGGGCCAGAAGCACAGAGAGGAAGGCTGAAGCCATATGTGGCAAATGTAGCAGTGAATCTTTGGGGCTGAGATCTGTTACAACAGTGGAATACCCAGATTAAAATTCCTACAATCTCAGAAATGGAATACAGACCAATTCTTGTTTCTGGGAATAATATTATAAAATTCTATAAAAAACGGTCACCAACCATTCAGGCTGTACATAAACAGAGCACAACTGCCATTGTACTCTCAGAAGTACCAACAGCTCTATCTTTAAAATAGCTAATGGATAAACCTTTTTGGGTTGGACAGTGGCCTATGACACAAGAGAAACTATAAGCATTAGAACAGCTGGTTCAGGAGCAGTTAAATGCTCAACACATTGAAGAATCTACCAGCTCTTGGAATTCTCTTGTATTTGTTATTAAGAAGAAATCTAGACAGTGGAGACTGCTGACAGATCTGAGAGCCATTAATAAATTAATTCAGCCTATAGGCTTCCTATAGAATGGGATGACCTTGCCCTTACTCTTTCTGTTACCCAAAGAATGGCCTCTAACAGTTATTGACTGAAAAGACTGTCTCTTTATCATACCATTACAAGAAAAGGATAGAAAAAAATTTGCCTTCACAGTACCTAATAATAATTTCCAGCAAGTCAAGAAATATCAATAGAATGTCCTCCCACAGGGAATGTTAAATAGCCCTATCCTGTGCCAATATTTTGAGCAAAAACTATTGGAAATAATTTGTTAGAAATTTCCAAAATCCATAGTTTATATAGATGATATCTTATTAGCTGATCCAAAGTTAGGTACCTTAGAAAACATGTTTGAAGAAGTAAAGAAAGTTTTGCATCACTGGGGACTAGAAATTGCTTCAGAAAAGATACAATGAGGAAATTCTATTAATTACTTAGGATATAAGATATATCTCCAAAAAATTAGACCTCAAAAGGTACAACTCAGTAGAGATTGATTGCAGACTCAAAACGTGTTAGGAAGCATTTCCAACTTACAGACTATCATTGGAATACCTGAAGATGGACTAGTAAATTCGGCTAATACCCTAAAAGGGGACAAAGACTTAAACAGTTCAAGAGAATTGTCAGCTGAAACTGAGAAGGAATTGGCTCTAGTAGAAAACAAAATACAAGAAGCACATGTGGATCGTGGGAATCCAGAACTTAACAGCATTCTAGTCATATTCCTTTCAAGACAATCCCCCACAGGGATTTTGATGTAGGGGGAAGATATTATATTGGAATGGATATTTCTACCACATAAACTGAGTAAGAAGTTAAAGACTTATGTAGAAAAGATCTCTGATTTGATTCTAAAAGGAAAATTAAGACTTCGTCAATTGACAGGAATGGACCCAGCAGAAACTGTAGTACCTTTAACTAATGAGGACATTTCCTCTTTACGGAAAGATAATGAATACTGGCAAAGAGCCTGAAGTAACTTTCTGGGAGAGATTGACAACTGTTATCCCAAAATCAAGGGAATAGAATTCATAAAAAGAACTGAATGGGTCCTTCCTCACATTGTACAGCAAAAGCCAATCTTTGGGATCTGCTCATTCTATACTGATACGAATAAATCAGGCAAGGCAGGAGATAAATCAGGAGACTTAAGGAAAGTAGTTCAAATCCCCTACTATTCTGTACAAAAGGCAAAACTGTATGCCATTTTTATGGTACAAATGGATTTCACAGAACCCCTCAATATAGTCACTGATTCTCAATATGCAGACAGAATTGTTTTACATATTGAAACTGCTGAATTTATTCCTGATAACACAGAGTTAACTTTACTATTTATACAATTACAGGAAATCATCAGTAATAGGGAACATCCTATATATATAAAACACACATCAGATCCCATACAGGTCTGCCAGGTTCTCTAACACAATGTAATGATGAGATTGATCAGTTATTAATAGGTAATGTGCTAGAAGCCTCAGAATTTCATAAGAAACACCATGTAAATAGCAAGGGTTTGAAGATGTTCTCCATCACTTGGCAACAAGCCAAAGAAATTGTAAAACTATGTCCCACTTGTTCCTTTTATAACCAAATTCCTTTGCCTGCAGGAAGCAATTCAAAAGGTATACAAAGAAATAAAATTTGGCAGATGGATGTGTTTCATTTCACAGAATTTGGAATACTAAAATATGTACACCATGCCATTGACACCTATTCAGGATTTTAATGGGCCACTCCTTTGAGTTCTGAAAAGGCTGATTCTTTGATTACACACCTATTAGAAGTTATGGCCATCATAGGAATACCTGTGCAAATTAAGACCGACAATGCCCCAGCATATGTCTCAAGTAAAATGAGACAGGTTTTTGCATATTACAATATAAAGCATAGTACAGATATACCATATAATTACACAAGCCAAGCTGTCAGAGAAAGAACTAATCGAACTTTAAAGGATATGCTAAATAAACAGAAAGAGGCCAACAATAACCCCTAGAAATAGATTACATAGTACTTTATTAACCTTGAATTTTCTCAATGCTGATGAGAAAGGGCAACAGCTGCAGAAAGACATGAGACAACAGAAAAAAACTCCTGAGCTAAACCAATCAGTTTACTTCAAAGATATGTTGACCTTGGAATGGAAACCAGGATACCGTCCTTCATTGGGGAAGGGGTTTTGCTCTTGTTTCTGCAGGAGAAGAAAAGCTATGGATACTTACAAAATTAGTAAAAATTCAGTTCGAACAGGAGAAACCTCAATGAGGAGAAATAATAGCTCATCCACCGATGTGACAACTGTACAATTGTAAGAAAAACTCAACAAACAAGGGTCAGGGCAGGGTTCTGTTTTGTGTTTACAGAATAATAGAAATATCCATCTTTCAGAAATCATAAGGCTTTGGATACCCAGTCGTCTACAGCAGAAGGGAAGGACCTACTGGTACCAATATACACAGGGTAATATCTCACTGTCTAACATCATTATCTCTTTAACTCTAGAATAGTTGTGGTCCTGATTCAATCAAACACTCAAGCTTGCTTTGGAATTGGAATGTGCCTCTCTTCTTATCTAAACCCAAGCATATTGCTAAAAGAGAAAATTAAGAGATTCAGTCTCATATCAGAAGAGCTGCCTGGTGTGGGACAGAAGAAAACCAATAATCTAGAGACCATTGTTGTCAAGATTCTATTTCTTCCCATGCTTGTGCTTGCTTTAGGAGAATTTTTTCTCTATCCAGAATAAATCCAAACTTTCCATTTTGATATTAATAATGTTCAAGTTTTCCACAATAAAAAATAAGTCTTTCCAATAGCAATCTCTGAAGCTTCCAGAAGGAAGATGGGACCCCACAACAACAATTCTACCCAGTCCAGAATGATGCCATGGTAGCCATGAACATTACTCAATGATCAACTTTGGACTGAAAACTCTCCAGGACAGTTCCAACATGAGATGGTCCATCATACTACACTTCTAGCCAGAATCTCAGACAACCTTATCCATTACTCTGAGACTGGCTGTAGAATTTGCAGCTAGTCCTGTTGAGACCTAACTATCTGAGTTTTTTGACAGGACCCCACAGAGATACCATTGCCCCCCTAAATAGTAGGAAGCAATCCTAAGAAAATGATGCCTCCTCTCCCAAAGTTTTCATTATTCTCTGAGTTATGGATAATGGTTATAAAGTTGGGGGTTGAACAATAAAAATTAGACTCAGTATTCTCCTTAAGAAAAGAAATAGGGGAATGGATAGGTATAAGATATTAAGGCAGATTATTATGTATACTAGCAAACTAATTTAGTAAAATATCAGCCTTAGATTGTAGCTGGAGAACTTCTCTCCAGCTTCCACCAAGTCCCGCCAGTCCCGAGCCCACTTTATAAGTGTTTATTTATTTTATAAATAAACACACAGACGCTTACATTATTTAAACTGCTTGGCCATTAGCTCAGGCCTATCATTGTCTAGCTCTTACTCTTATATTTAGCCCATTTCTATTAATCTATACTTTGCCACGTGGCTCGTTGCTTACTGGTACCTTACATCTTGCTTGTCCTGGCGGCGGCTCCAGCCAGTCTCTCCCTCTGCCTTCCTGTTCCCAGAATTCTCCTCTCTGTTAGTCCCGCCTATACTTCCTGTCTGGCTACCGGCCAATCAGTGTTTATTTATACAGAGCGATATCCACAGCATTAGATAATTTGCACTGTTACAGATTCTTGTATATTGGTACAAATGTAAACTATTTTTACATTCTTATTTAAGATAATTTGTATATTGATACAAATGTAAAATTCTATTTGTCATACCATCTGTATGTTCTACCTCTGTTTAGGATATTTTGTATAATGATACATATTTAGGATTATTGTCATATTGCACTATACATTTCTACCTCTGTTAAGATATTTTGTGCATTCTCACAATTTTGAGGTCATCATCCTTTTACTGTTCATCTGTTCACAGACTGTTTACAGTGTTTATATGAAGCCTTAGTCCTTTGATAAGACTTACAGATTTATAGTTACCTATGCTTGTCATTTCTATAGTCATATTAGTTAGGTTGTCCAGACTTACAGATACATAGGACAAATGGATAGGTAATCTTCAAATACTTCATAGACCTAGAGAATATGGCATTTAAATGTTTTGATAACTTAGAATTCTGTTGATGTGAGATACGATTGCTCCTGGCAGCACCAATCTGGTCCCGAGAGAATGTTGGGCTTCTAAGACACTCCATTTGGAAGTTTGTCTTCTTCTTGGTGCAAAATGGCCTGCTGGGCAAAGAACTGCCCTTGCCTCAACTGCTGACAGTATGAATGCTGTCCTTTCTGGACAAGTAGGACATAAGGAAAAGCGACTACTTAGCCTTGCCAAGACAGGGTAAGAAGGTCTTTCAAAATTCCCCTGCTTCTGACAATGGTCTGTCAGATATTCTAGGTCTGTAGCCAAATTAGATGCCCCAGAGGTACTGAGAAACTTTGGGTGACTGTCCAGGCTGCTAGCTGTCTCTGTCTATTCTCACAAGATTTTTTAAAAATTGCTTTAGTGAATTTCCCATTTTCTAAGGTATTATGTTCCTTCTCAGGTTTCGATGGGGTTGAAGACTGATGGTTACAGTTACAACCTTCTCATATCTTAGCTAGAACATATTAAGTACTAGATTCAGATTCTTCAGGATAGGAAAGCTTTTGGAATAATCTCTGTAACAAGCCATTTACCTATGTTTTGGACATCTCTGGATTTTAGTATGTGTCTCTCGTTTGATGTTGTTCTTGTTGGTTTTAGTTCCATTTTGTTTAGGTCATTACCCTTAATTTCTCTTGGATAATACTTGATAATCATTCCTACTATATATCGTTTTGTGTTAGGTTAGAACTTCCTTATTTAAACAAAAGGGGGAGATGTAGTGGGTAGCTGTTCTAGCTATGACCTTGAAGCACTACCCCTAATGTGGTAGCAGGTAACTGTTAAACCTGCCTATGACCTTGAAGTACATGCCCCTGGGGCGTGGCTGCTTGGAACCTTTAAGACCTGGGATGCACATATGCGGCTCTCTTCTCTCCTTCATGGTTTTGGATGCTGGAGACAGACCAGGCAAAAGACCAGCACAGGACTGTGCCTCAGCCTTCCAGGACCCTGCAATAATTTCTCTGTTCTCTACAGTGAGTTTTCTTTTTCTAATGAATTCCTTTTCCCTTTAAGAAGACTCCGTGGATTGCTAGCAATATCAGGACCCATTGTTCTATTTGCCATTGTCCTTGGCTATGCCCCAGAACTCAAAAGTAAGACCCTGATGCTGAATATACCACTTACTTGAGTTATAGACAAAATGAAGCTAGTATTAATCTGGAAGCTTCACTCCTACTGGCTAGCTGTCATAGTTTTGGAGGGTGCTGTGCAAGCTTCTGGAAAAGAACAATAATCAGTTTTATCCTGCTATGAACCCTGAAAACTATAACAGCCTGGCAAAATATGCCCTCTGATGCAAAAGTGACACAAATGTCATAGGTGTAAATAAATACTTTCTGATTAGATTTAAGCCTGGCTCACCAAGTGGAATCCCATATCTACCACCTAAAGTGGTGCGAAGAACCTTTGGCAAGAAGTATATAGGTCTTAGGGGACAATCTACAATTACTGAATTCCTAAAGACTTATCCACAGTGCATCAGTCAACCCTCATTAGAGAAGCTTTGTTTTATAGAAGATGGGGATTAACACAGTGACCGACAGCTAGCTAAATACAGAAAATAAGATCCTTCAGAGTGCTCAGCTTTAAATTGGAAATCTTTAACATACTCCTTCCCACCAAGGCCCAAGGATCATTGATGAAGAAAGTGCAGCCTGTAAAAGCCAGAGGCAGTGAATGATTTCTGGAACATAGTCCAAGATTGGAGTTGTGTGACAGGAATTCTGAGTGCCTGTGAGAAAACTTCAAAAAAACAAAAGTCTTATGACCTCAGTTTCTTCAAAATCACAGAATTGTTCTTGCAATTTTTTTTGTACTCCTTCCAAGTGTAGCAGATACGAGTGAGATTACTTCAGATTATTAATTTCAACTGGTTATTGTTATTTGTTTATATGCCTCTATGGAAAATCATTTGTGTAGCTTTGTCCTTATGATTGTATACTTTACTCAGGTGATTCTTCTTAAGCCTCAGAGTATAAATTGTTTGATGCTCTGAATTAAATTTGACTAGCATGAAAATTTAGTCCACCTCATTTATCACTTCATTCTCTGTCCCATAGCCTCCAGATCGGTAAACAAATGACTACCATGAAACAGTTTTCCAGACAACAAGACAATTGCACATATGAACTCACATAGCAGTTCTGGCAGCGTGCACAAGACCTATGCAAGCTCAAGCTAGATAGAATCCCAGTAAAGAGGGGAAAGATATTCCATAAGTACTACCAACAGCTGAGGAGCTACTGGGAATTGATAGTTGGCAGGAAAAGGAGCATTATTTTTTTCTAAGAGTGTTGCCCCAGGGAAGATGGAGTATGTTCCTGGGTGAGCCACACACCCAAGAGTATACAGGTAACACTAATTGGGTCACATAGGTCTGTTTTTAAAAAATGAGAAAAAAAAGTTAAATAGTGTGATAATTTTTTTGTCAATTTGATACAAGCCAGGGTCATCTGGAAACAAAGAATCACAATTTAAAAATGTCTCCATCAAAGTGGCCTATAGGAAAGCTTGTAGAACATTTTCTTGATTAAGGATTGATATGGGAAAGCCCAGCCAATGGTGTGGGTGGTGCCATCCTGGGCAGGTAGGCTTGAGCGGTATAAGAATGCAGGCGGAGCAAGCCAGTAAGCAGCATTCCTCAAAAGTCTCTGCTTCAGTTCCTGCCTTGAGATCCTGCCCTGTCTGACTTTCCTTCATGAAAGACTGTAAGTTATAAGCTGAAATAAACCCTTTCGTCCTCAAGTTGTTTTTGGTCATGGTCTTTATCCTAGCAACAGAAAACAAACTAGGACCAGCAGGTGTGGAATTGGGAATGATCTGAGAGGAGTTAAGGGAGGGGAACAAAACACAATTCATTAAATTCTCAAAAGAATTTTTTAAAAAGACAATATAATTTAAAAGTAAGTAAAAAACTCAAGTAGACAGATATTTATCAAAGATAAAAATGAGCAACAAACATATAAAAAAGATCAACATCATTTTGAAATCTGATCAAAGCTATAATGAAATACCATTTCATACTTATTAAGACAGTATTTATTTTAAAAAATAAAAAAAGGTAAGACAGGAAGGACAATGAGAGGGGGTAGAATGTTTTAGTGAGTATATGGAGATATGTAAATTTAATGTTTTTAACTTTTTTTATCCCCTTTCCTTTGGATGTCTGTATGAGGCTGTTAGACGCCCTGGAGCTAGAGTAACAGACAGAAGTGAGCTGCAATGTGGGTGCAGGGAATTGAACCTGGGTCCTCTGAAAGAACAGTCAGTGTTTTTAATCCTTGAGCCTTCTCTCCAGCAACCCCTGTCCCGCCTTTTCCTTTTCAGATAAATTCTCCATATATATATATATATATATATATATATATGTCAGGCTGCCTTCAGATCCCCTGACCCTCATATATCTAGTGCTTGGACTGCAGGTGTATACCCTGATAGCAGGTGAAAAACTGAAATGGCTGTACACTGTTGGCAGAAATTTAAAACTGTATAGCTAAATTGTAAAACACTGTATTTTTAAAATGTAAATACAATAATATATAGCTCACCAAATATACTTAGAAATGTATCTATAAGAAATAAAATGGTCTACAGAAAAGCTTTTACCTAAGAGTGTATATATATGGCTTCTAGTTTTTGACTACTGTGAATAATGCTGCCATACAAACATATATGTGGAAGAGTTTCTTTCTTTTTAATGTATGGATGTTTCCCCTGTGTGGTGTTTGTGAACCATGTGCTTCAGAGCCAGAAGAGGGAGACATATTTTGTGGAACTGGAGCTACAGATTGTTGTTAACCATCATGTGGGTACTGGGAATGGAACACTGGTCCTCTGCAAATGCAACAAACGCTCTTAACCACGGACGGAACCATCTACTTTTGAATTTATTTTACTTTCACTAGCGTGTGTGTGTGTGTGTGTGTGTGTGTGTGTGTGTGTGTGTGTTACAAACTCTACATTAGAAACGATATTGTGAAAGCCTACTGCATTGGTAATTGCCTGTAATTCCAGCACTTGAGAAGTTGAGACAGAAAATTGTGGAATTCAAGGTCATCCTTGGCTACACAGTGAGTTCATGGACAGCCTTGGCTACAGGGGATCCTGTTACACACACACACACACACACACACACACACACACACACACACACACAAAGACAAAACAAAAAAAAACCAAACTACTACTACTGAAAGAAATCATGGTTAAATGTGTCTCTATGATCACAATAAACAAATCTAGAAAATACTAATGATTAGAACTTCAGGTACCCAAGGCACCAGTAGCGCTGTCCTCAAATCTAAGACCAAATACTCAAAAGTTCATTTTCCTACACAGTTCAACCAAGTATCACAGGGTGAGGCGAGTCTCTTGATGCCCTAATCACTCAGGACTTTATATTACATTACATTTCTTATTTTGTCCTGTGTGCAGTCAGAACCTCATGCATGCAAAGGAAATAATATTATTTAGTCTCACCATCTACAATCACACATGGACTACAAAAAAATGTACACAGATACCATATTTACCACAATTGAGTAAATTATGTTATTTTTCTGAGTTATGAGGTTTATATAGGTCTTCCAACAACTCTCCACAAATATATTCTCATTTCTCAGGTCATGGCAAGATCATAAAGCATAGATAATGCCAAACACAAACATCAGCTTATCAGACTTTCAAAGCTTTGCATTTTCTTCTCTTCACTCAATAAGTACAACAGGTACCAATGAAGGACACAGAAGATGGCTTTCAAGACACACTGTCATTACTTCAGTGTCTCTTGGTGCTAGGAATGTGCTCGGTATCGGCCAGGGGAAGCTTTAGCGGGATGGTACTAGTCACCACCTTATTTGTATGCCTTTCTTTAAAGCAAAACTAAAATATAAAACAAAACTCTATCTAATCTAGAACTGTCTTTGATAATTTTATTTAAAATTCCCAGAGCAAAGTACAAAGACTCTATAAATACAATGAATTATTCTCTCACTCTAGACCCCCAACAGGATTTTTAAACATTTATGATATTTTCAGATAGAATACTATTCCACTGAAGATAATCAGAACCAATACAGAAGCTCTCCCTATGTATTCTCACTGCAGTTAGAAGGCACCACCAGAACAAGGGGATTGTTCAGTTCACACTGTTCAATGAGCAGCATGTATACTTTCAGTTTATAATCTGTTGCTTGGAGGGCTATTCAAAAGCGCCAGAAAAATAACATTTAAAAACTGTGCCCAATGCTCTAACATAAACTCCTCAGTTAATGAGGTTTCTATAACCATTTGAAAAAAACAAAACAAAAAACCCAGATAAACTAGAAAGGGCCTAAATATGAAGACATGCCTTCCATGGCTCCTCTGAGGAAAGTACTTTGGATCATGGGTATAGCCTTTGCTGATAAGACTGCCTACAGAGCAGCCCTCAGCCACAGGAGACTACTTAAAATAGTTACTGGGTTGGTGAGATGGCTTAGTAGGCAAAGTCCGAGTTCAATCCCCATGACCACTGCGATGGTAAAAGAGCACGGATTCCCACAGATTGTCCTCTGACGTCCATACACATGCAGTAGCGTGCACATGCCCACATAGAGAAACACATTCACATACTAAGCAAATAATGGAATAAAAATTTAAATTCAAGTTTCTTAGTTACACTAGCCACATTTCTAGTACACAAAAATTACTGCATTGGATAGTGAAGACACACAATATGCATATCACCACAGGACATCCTATTAGCATCACGAACACACACTGCTTCAAACAGCAGTCTCTCAAAGTCACAGAAAGTCAAATTGCCATCATATACTCAGTTGTTTTTTTTTTTTTGGTTTTTCAAGACAGGGTTTCTCTGTGTAGCTTTGCGCCTTTCCTGGAGCTCACTTGGTAGCCCAGGCTGGCCTCGAACTCACAGAGATCTGCCTGCCTCTGCCTCCCGAGTGCTAGGATTAAAGGCGTGCGCCACCAACGCCCGGCCCTATATGCTCAGTTTTTTGAGAATTGATACTGTAATGGTAATTTTAGGTATAGTAACCACATGTCATTGCTTTTCTAGAACCATACAAATATTTCTTAAATTTGTATTAATTTCTATAACATGGGCCTATGAAAGTAAAAGTAAATGCAACAATTTCAGGTAGGGCAGGGCCTGGCAGTAGCCTGACAGATATACCATGTTTTTCCAATCTATTCATCAGCCCATGAACATTTTTAGTAAGACTTTGTATATAAATGAGACGAAATCCTTTGTTATATATACTATATTGGGATTCTTGCTGTCAACTTGACTACATGTGGAATTAACTAAAACCCAAGCAGCTGGGTACACCTGTGGGGGACTGTTTTCTAGAGCTGGCCCTGATGATGTAAGTGTGGCTGACCTGGATCTGAGGACCTAAAAGCAGAACTGGCCCCACTCCTTGCTGCAGGCTGCACTGGGTGAGCTAGCTGAGGTGGTGGTGGAGAGCTCGCCTGGGTAGTGACCATGAGGGAAAGGCTGGTGGACTGACTAACCCAGCTTACCGCCCAGGTCCAGAACCAGGGCTGATTTGCCCTACTCCAATATCCACCAAATCTATGAACTGTTGGAGCATGTGAAGGGGACAAACCTACAGATACAAAATGGCAGGATCTACATGACACAGGACAACAAGATATTGAAGAAGAACCTCAGTGAGAGACCATTGGAGGTAGTGTAGGAGAAACCAGAGGTGCCGAGGCAATGAACATTTGCAAGTAAAGACGAATGGACTAAAGGGTAAACTGTGACTCAACACGCCACACTGCAGCTTCTCCTACTTTTGTTTTGTTGTTTATTTGGTTTAGATTGGCTTTTCATTTTTCCTTTAAATTCGGTTTTGATTGGGGGGGTTGCAAGGACAGAGGATGGATGTGAGGGGACAGGGAGATAAGTGGGATCGGAATGTGAAACCCACAAAGAATCAATAACAGTTAAAAAAAATGGCCATGAATTACAATGAGAATACACACTGTCATATGTGGTCATTACACTTGCAGTGGCTCATCTTCATTGTCAACAGGAGTGGATTGGGATACATAAGGCATATGATTCTGAGTATGTCTACAGGGGTGTTTTCAGAGAGATTTAACTAAAGAATAAAGATCCTTCTTGAATATGAAAAAAATCATTTGAAATCTAAAGATCTACCTTTAATCTGGACCATGCCTTCTGCTGGCATCCTATATAAAGACCATGGAAGAAGGGAGCTTTGCTCTTTGCCTGCTTGCCCTCACTTTCCCTGGCAAGCTCATTCCTTCAATGACATTAGATCCTACTTCCTCAGAATTCCAGCATATACTGAAGACCAGATGAGACATGAGCCCCATGGACTACTGGATTATTGGACTTTCCACTGGTAGACAGCCACTGTTTGAATAAGCTGGACCACACCCTGTAAGCTGCTCTAATAAATCCCACATTCATTCTATCAGTTCTGTTCCTCTAGAGAACCCTGAGCAATACAAATATGTACCAAATTTTGATGCAAGAAAAAAAATTATAGAAAGCAGCCTCTGTATATAGTGAACAATCTGTAGAGTTCTTCTAAGCAGAGCTTCCTTTCTTGGGAACTCTGTTGTACTAACCCCTTTCCTGTGTCTGTTTGCTACTCACCATGCTCCAGGTGAATCTTCATGCCCCACTGTGTGCCCTTGTTGGCTCCTGGCACCGTCTCCGCTAAGAAGGGAATAAACCCTCTGCACTACTACTCGGACCCCAACTCCAGACCATGGGCCTGCTCTTTGGCTTTCCACAATGTCCAGAAGAGAATCCCCCAGGGGAGCACCAACTGCAAGATGTTGCTCTGCCTTGTCATGGCCGTGGGTCCAGCCTGTGCCAGTGGTGGCCAGGCCACTACATGTAATCTGTCCAAGACATGCAAAAGGAGTAGTTTAAGTTTGGCTTATGGTGTCACGCTGTCAAAAAATAGTGGTGTCATGAGGTGACTGTCAAAGCCCTGGCAGTGCACTACAGAAACATAGACATAAAGACAAACATGTAGATCTGGCATCTATCCTGCTGAAGAGTGGAGGTGGGTAAGGGCTACACAGCAAAGTTTTTTCTACTAACAGTACCAAGTAGACAGTCCTACTATTAATTACTTCATGGGGACAGTTTCCCTTTTTGGTTTGTCCAGAAAGAATGAATACAGTTTAATTCAAATGAGTCATTTTATTAAGTGCTTGAATATGTAACCTGCTAATTTGCATACTTATGTATTCTCCCAACAACTATACAATAGTATCAAGGATCATAAGTCAATGATACTTTTGAAATACTTGTTATCTTTTAGACTCTGGTCTTTACACACTAATATTTATTCTCACAATGACCCTAACTATTCTCATAGATAAAATTGAGGCACAGAGAAATGGCCTAATGTGACCTAGCACAAAGCTTCTAAGGCAGGATGTGAAACCAGGCACACACTTCCATAATCCTATTTTATTTTTCTTCAGTGTCAGTGGTAACTGTCTGCAAACATGTGCACAGGAACCACTGGAGGACTGAAGAGGGGATCGGATCTCTTGCAGCTATAGTCAGTTATTAGCCATCTATGTAGGTGCTGGGAACAGAACTTGGGCACTCTGGAACAGCAGCAAGGACACTCTTTTTACGAAGCAGGGTTTCTCTGTGTAACCCTGGCTGTCCTAGAACTCGCTCTGTAGACCAGGCTAACCTCAAACTCAGAGATCCACCTGCCTCTGCCTCCCAATTAACCTGCTAGGACTAAAGGCGTGAGCCACCACCACCTGGCAGCAAGAACACTCTTAATGCTGAGCCCTCTCTCCAGCCCCCTCAAAATCTGTATTCTTCATCAGTATGCTACATAGTTACTGTTATCTAACAAAATGTATCTTAATAGTTTTACATAGCATGAACTGTTTAAAAATATACTTTTACAAATTTAATTTTTATTTTTTAATTTAATATCCCTCACCCCCATGTGTGTGTGCTTGCGTGTATTACCTGGCATGTGTGTGGAGGTATAGGGCAGCTTTAGTGCCTTCCTCAAATTATACCTTACAGATACTTCTTTTGATAGTCAATGGAAGATGTTTCTTATATGGTTCAAAGCAGGGTGAAGGTTTGCCAGTTTCTGATTTTTCCCTCCTCCTATCTTTTAATCTCGGTATTCTGTTCTATAGTTATTCTGCTAATCCAGAGATTTGAGGCCAGTGTACTGGGAACAGATTCCCAGAGTGGAGAGTCTTCCTGGACACATATCCTGCCCACTAATAGTGAATTACTATGAAATTCCAAATTAATTTTGGAATAGCTCAGAGTCTCCACCCCATGCTCCATTAAATCAATCTCTATAATATAACTTCCAACATAATTATAAAGCTTTATCTCAAGGGATATAGGCACTAGGAAATTAGAAAATATAAGACTTATAACTCTTGAAATTTCAAGATGAAAATAGACAAAATACTTTCTAAGTTCTGAATGTGCTAACCATAGCGCCATGAAGCTGAAAACTTTCATGTTGCAATAAACTGAAATAAAGATTAAAGCTATGTAATGGAATAGTGAAGACCATGACTAATGCTCCTTGAGTTTTTATATCTTTTAGCATCATAATGATAACAACACACTCTAGCATATAAAGACAGAAGATGAATATTCTCACATTCAAATCCAGATATCAACATTAATACAGGTGTAAGAATCATCAGTCAATGAGAATTTACCTGACTTCTGGATGAACTACTTGTTATGTCTTCAATTCTAAACATCTGAGCCAAAGTTATATTTCTTCTTGGATGAGATGTGTCCTGACAGTATACTTCATGCATTGTTTCTTTTGCAATAGCCTTCTGACAAAAATAAGTATTCAGAATAATAGAGCAAGTTCCGTTTGGGATAAGAAGTTTCTGCCTGAAAAAGAAAAAGAAATTTATCAGTTTATTTGCAACTTGGGTTCTCCTTATATTTTTGTGAAACAAGGAACGCTACAGTTAAAGTCAGACGGTACACTAAATTACAGCACTCCTAATGACGGGTGCCTAAGACCACTCATGCCAGGGCATGGAGTAGCAACTGCTCATGATATTAGATACATAAGACCATATTAGTCTAGAAAGAGAAAGCCATCCCTAACAATCTGACAGCAAGGACCATACCAGTCAGCAGGAAGAAAGGCCTATAACAACTAGGTATGATTCAAGGATAGAACCTTACTTTCCCAGTCCAAGTCTTTTTCTTTTCTTTTTTTTTTTTTTTAAGAGTAGTGAGAACAAAGCACTTCCCATTTTAATCTTAAAGCAAGCAAAACTTGAGGTGACTTTTACAGTTAAATGAAGCAAATACAAGTGCACTGAGGGACCTCACCTGGTGGTATGTCTTATCATCTGTGGTCATGTGATAAGAGGCAAGACTATCCCTCTTAGGATTTTTCCTTTTCCATAGAGAGAATGTGCACATGGCATGCTATTCCCTTCATGTCCGTGTTTTCAAGTACATTCACTTACAGGTTCATACAACTCTTTCTAGAAGGCCACCTTGTGAAAAGAACATTCTGCACTCTGTCCATACTTCCCAGTGCACGTCTTATGCTAATTATGGAAGGTCACTTAAGTCCCTAGGCTTCAGCCCTCTCAGAAAGACCCATGTTCTCTCAGGAAGAAATACAGCTAAGAATGAGAAAAGACTATGAGAATCAAAGAAGCACTCAAACAGTGAATTGGATATTATTTACAAACAAAATCCTTATGTTTTAAGCAGATCTAATCTTTGAACGAATATAATATTAAATGGCGAAGGAACTTGAACCCTTGATACCAGCTAGTCATAATCATTAACATTATTGGTGCTGAAAGAGACAAACAAGATAAAATATACCAAACAAAATTCTGAGGTTCTTCTCCATGCTCTAATGTGATACATTGCTTTAATGCACAGTCTTTAAATCAAGATGTGCTGTTAATAAGAAAAACTTAAAAGCTCGGTTTTTGGAAGTAAGAATTTGATACATGTTACCTTATTCCTCTCATTAAACAACACTGATAAGTGGGGAGAAGGCAGAACACCAACTAGCGGGGAAGGAGGGAGGAGGGAAGGGCGAGGGAGGGAGGGGGAAGGGGAAGATAGGGGGATCTTGATTGAGAGAGAGAGAGCCTTAGGACCCAAGAAATAATGCAAGGGCAGCAACTTTCTTAACCATTGAGTCATCTCTCCAGGTTCTAATTTCTCAGCTCATACAGTTTAGGACCCCTTGCCTAGGGAATGGTCTGGAATTTCCCAAATCCATTCATTACAATTCCCCATAGACACACCCATAGGCCAACCCAAAGTAGATAATTCTTCATTCAGACTCTCTTGCCAGGATTGTACATTATACCAAGTTGACAAATCATGCTAGCTATCACTGGCCCCAACAAGAGCCAACTTTTTCTAAACAAAGGCCCAAAGAAAAGGCTACCTCAGCAAGACAGATAATCTTAGGATAATAACTTATACTGAAATATCCTTGAACTATAAAAAGGAAACTCATTCAACTTAATGCTGAGAAGGTAATCAAGAAATTTTCTCTTTCTACATTTTTATTAAATACAAAAGTCCTAGTGAGTAATGCAAGGTGCAGGAAGGAAAGAATAAGCACACCCACCAGAAAAGCAGCAGTCAAGTATGACTTCCCCACACGTTTTGAGACAGGTTTCATGCTGTGCAAGCTGACTTCAAACTCTATATGGTTGAAGACGATGTTGGATTTGTGATCTTTATGCCTCCATTTTTGCTATACAATGTCATGGCCAATGATGGCAAAACACACACACACACACACACACACACACACACACACACACACACACATTCGAGCACAGAAATAAATGAATAAATAAATAACTGCCAAAGAACCTGAAGATAACTCCTAAATCTAGTGCGTTCAGTTAAGGTTTTAGAATGGAAGAAATAAAAATCAAGTACAAATAAACACTTTCAATAAACACATGGTCATCAAAATTATAACTACAGTAATAAGCTGAACATGATGATACATGCCTAAAATTCTAGCACTCATTAAGCTGAAACAGGGGGAACCACAAGACTTAGGGCAGCACAAATTATACAGAAAGATTCTGAGAAAAAAAGAAAGGAAGGAAGGGAGGGAGGGAGGGAGGCAGGCAGAAGGAATGAAGGAAGGGAGAAAAAATATTTCAAGTTAACATGTTATAATTTACCACTGAGGCTATAAAACACTGATAAAAATCTTTGTAAATAGAGGGACATACTTTACTATGGACTGAAAAACTGAATTCTCCCATACTAAGGAACCTCAACCTAAGAATAGAAATTACAACAATTCCCACTGAAATCCCAACATTTTAAGTTTTTTTTGCAAATATATATGTACGCACGCACGCACGCACGCACGCACGCACGATTACCCTAAAATTTATTTGAAAGCAGGCTATGGCAGCACACACTTGTAATCACACTACTTGGGAAGCTGAGGAAGGAGGACCATAAGTTCCAGGCCAGCTCACATTACACAGAGAAGACACTGTCTCAAAAATCCAAACGAAAGTGAAATAAAACCAAATAAAATAAAGTAAGCCAGGTATAGTGGTTTACAACTGCAATTCCGGGACTCAAGAAGCTGAAGTAAAAAGTCTCAAGCTCCAGAAGAGCCTGGGCTACAGAGTGAGATAGGGAGGGTGGGTGAAGGGAGGGGAGGGCAGGGGAGGGAGGAAACGAAGACAGAAAAAGAAAGAAAACAATACAAAATTAAGAAAAATTTATACATAAAGACAAAGGAATTAGAATATTTTGAAAACAATTGTAGTGGAGAGGACCATCTCTGCACACAAGTGGAGATACATGATTAATGAAATGTGTGTATGTACAGATGTATCAGTGAATCTCATTAATTTGTAAATTAACATACATTGATTTGTGCAATCATACTAAAATATAAAAAGCATAAGTGAAAAAAACTAAGATCATTTGATTTAACTCATCCTCTTTTATGAGAAACTGTGATGTGGCTTTGAGTGGACAGTGGAAGCATTCCTACCAGCCAGCCAGCAACCACTCCCCTTGCCTAGGACCCAGAGGCCAACAGAAACCAAAAAAATGGAACACCTACCCCAAAAAGACAGGGCCAGATATTAACATGAAGAAACACTTTAAACTCCATAACCCCTGATTTCTAGACCTCAGCACAAAAACACAAACATAAAGAGCCAAGACAGCACCCTCCCCACACTAGAACCCAGTAACCCTATCTTGTAGTCCTTAAAAAATGCAATAAAAAATGCACAAGACAAGGACTTCAGAATAGCAATTATGTCTTCAAGGACCTTAAAGAGGATATAAATAAATCCTTTAGTGAAGACTGTGAAATCACAAGAGTTGAACGAAATAATAAACAGTTCAAGACACGAAAGCAAAAACAGAATCACTAAAGAAAACCAAAACTCAAATAAACTGTAAATGAAAAATTTAGGATGCCAAACAAAAATGCAGAGGTAAGTCTCACCAACAGATTACAAGAAGAACAACTCTGGTGTTGAAGACAATTCTAGACATTGATGCACCATCCACAAGGGCACCCAAGTTCATAAAAGAAACATGACTATAGCTAAAATCACTTACTGACCCTCATAAAGTGATAGAGGGTGACTTTAATACAACTCTCTCACCAATAGACAGGTCACTAGACAAAAAATAAGCAGAGAAATGCTGGAGTTAAATAATATTATAAACCAAATGGACCTAGCAGATATCTACAGACTATTTCACCCCAAAACAAAACAATATGCTTTCTTGTGGTGATATTTTATTTGTGTTGAAATATGGTGATATTTTATCTGTATGTTAATAAATAAAGTTTGCCTGGAGATCAGGAAATAGCAAGCCATTTTAAATAAACACAAAAGTCAGGCAGTGGTAGTACATGCCCTTAATCCAATCACTTGGCAGACAGGTCTCTGTATGTTCAAGGCCATACTAGGGAACAGAGCCAAGCATGGTGACACATGCCTTTAATCCCAGTACCAACCATAGAGACCTGGAGGTCTGTACAGACAGGCAGTGACAAGGAAGTGAGGTAGCTGGGCTAAGAGCCAATGGGAGGGCAGAACAGCAAGGCAATAAAGGCGTGGGTAGACAGGAAGTAGCACACTTTGGAAGCTGTGGTGTGGAGAGGTAAGGTTAGCTGGTGGCTATTCCTATTTCCCTGATCTCTAAGGCTTTCACCCCTATGTTTGGCTCTGTGTTTTTTATTTAATAAGGCCGCTTAGAAATTCGTCTACACTTTCTTTTTAGCAGCTCACAGAACTTTCTCCAAAACTGACCACTGATGGTGGATGTCTTTCTGTATGCTGTGAATATGTGTTGCTCCCATTGGTTAATAAATAAAGCTGCTTTGGCCTATGACAAGAAAGGGTAAGAGCCAGGTGGGAAATCCAAGCAGAGAGACAGGGAGAAGAAGGAAGGAGTCAGGGGCAGACGCCATCCAGCCACCCAAGAGCAAGATGCCAGCAGACCAGTAATGCATGGTCATGTGGCAAAATATAGATGAATAGAAATGCATTAATTTAAGTTGTAAGACCTAGCCAGTAGTAAGCCTGAGCCAACGGCCAAACATCTATAATTAATATAAGCCTCTGAGTGATTATTTTATAAGCAGCTGCGGCACCAGGCAGGATGTAGAAAAGCCTGTGGCTACAAACCACATATTAGGAAACAAGGCATGTCTTGACAGACACAAGAAAACTGAAGTTTGGAATGCCTTGCATCTGACCACCATAGATTAAAATTAGATATCAACAACAGAAAGTAAATTGATCAAGACAGAAATTAAGAAGAAAATAAAAATCTTTTAAATAATTGAATAAAAATGAAAACACAACATATCCAAACCTATGGGACACTTTGATCAATGGAATCGAATTGAGGACCCAATGTAAGTCCTCTTGGTTTTTGACAAAGAAGCCAAAAAATACACACTGGTCAAAAGACAGCATCTTCAACAAATGGTCCTGATCAAATTGGATAGTTTTAAAAGGAAGAATGAATATAGATCCACATTTATCACCCTGCACAAAACTCAAGTTCAAATGGATCAAGGGGCTCAGCATAAGAGCAGCTACACTGACGGAAAAGAAGGAAAAGTAGGGGGTAATTTGAACTCACTGGCACTGGAGAAGACCTCCTGAACAGGACACCATTAGCATAGGCACTAAGACCAATCAATAAATGGGACCTCATGAAGCTGAAAAGCTTCTGTATGTCAAAAGACACAATTATGCAGACAAAGTGGCAGGCTACAGAATGGAAAGATATCTTTGCCAATTATACATCTGACAAAGGGTTAGTATCTAATATATATATATAAAACTAAGATAAAAAACCTGAACATCAAGAAATAACTGAATTTAAAATTGGGGTACAGAACTAAACAGGCAGTTTTCAAAAGATGACTATTCAACATTCTTAGTCATCAGGGAAACAGAAAGTAAAACTGCTTTGAGATTTCATATTACTACAGTCAGAATGGCCAAGACCAATAAAACAAATGACAGCTCATGCTGGCAAGGTTCTGGAGAAAGGGGAACACTTATTCATTGCTGGTAGGAATTCGAACTGTTACAGCCACTGTGGAAATCAGTGTGGCTGTTCCTCAAAAAGATGAAAATACATCTACTTGAAAATCCAGGTACATCAACGATTGGGCATATGCCTAAAGGACTCTACATCTTATTCCAGAGACACTTGCTCATCCAAATTCACTGCTGATCTACTGGTAATTGCAGGAAACTGAAATAGTCTAGCTGTCAATCAGTGGATGAATGGACAATGAAATGTGGTACATTCACACTGTGGAATATTATTCTGCTGTTAAAAAATGAAATTTGCAGGTAAGTGGATAGAACTAGAAAAAAAATCATCCCGAGTGAGGTAAGCCAGACACTTTTATGTGGATGTTAGCTTTTAAGCCCTTGATATGCGTGCTACAAAATGTATAAACACAGAGATTAGGTACCTAGTTAGGAACTACATAGGAGGAGAGGATTCCACAAGGAAGGGGAATAGAATACACTGTTGGGGAGAGACAGGGAAAAGACTAGAGTGGGAGGATTAAATGGGGAGGGGATGGAAGAGAGAGATGAGGTAGAGAAAACCAAATATTATTGTTCTGCTAAAGGAACACAGTATTAAAATGACCCCTAATAACATCTCACTCAGGCATCATCAGTGAAACGTATTTTTGCAGTAGGTGGAAACTAACACAGAGACCCACAAGTGGACGATGTGCAGAGAAAGAGAGACTTTGGAGCACTCGGTGCCCTCCGCTCAGGGCTCAGGAACCTATGCAGAAGAGGAGGTAGAAAGACTATAAAGCTAGACTCCAAGGAAAGTGTCTTCAGACATAAAGCGAGTTACACACATGAGCTCATAGAGACTGTGGAAGCATGCACAGTGCCTGCACAGGTTCAAGTCAGATGAGGTTCCAGCACTGAGAGGAAGTAGACATGGGTTCTGACCCCTAACCAAGAAGCTATCTGTAATTGATGGCCACTGGCAAAAGGAAAATCAGCATTCTCCAATGGAGTCTCACTGGGCATTTATTTTTACTTGTTTTCTTTTTAAAAGGCTGTCACATCTCCTGGAACTGGAGTTATGGACCCTGTAAGCTGCATGTGAGTGCTGTAAATAGAGTGTGGGTCTTATGTAAGATCAGCAAGTGCTCCTAATGTGAATATGGAGACATCTCTCCAGCCCCTTATTCACTGTTCTTAATGATAGCAATTCTCATGGAGCAAGATGGAATCTCAATATAGTTTTAACTTGCATTTATGTGGTGGATAGTAAGGTTGAATGTTTTTTCTACATTTACTGGCATTTTTTTCTCTTGAAAAATATTCATTAATGCAGTGTTTTCATTCTTAAACAAATGATTAAAATTACATTTAGATGGTAAATTATAAATATAGGGTAAATGAAACAATATTACACTTCTTGTTTATTGGAAAATGTAACAGTTGTGAAGTCATGATATACATAATACTCTAGTTTAAATGATCCTTAGTTCTGAGAAATTATAGGCAGGAAATATGTGATATTCTATAAATGATGGCTTCAGTCCATTTTAGTGACTATTATTCTGCTCATTCATTCATATTACTGTACTGGTTTTTGATCACTGATTGTGAGACTGAATGTCACTCACTGGGTAACAAGCTGTAATACTCTGTAATGCCACAAATCGCTTACATTACAGCCTGGAAATCATATACATACAAGTAACATTATATACATTGATCAGGTTGTACTTATATATTTAGGAATACATATGCATTATGTAAAAACAACTAAAGGAAAAGAGGTCATAAATTTGAAAGAAAATAGGGTGGTACACAGGAGGAGTTGGAGGGAAGATAAGAAGGGGGAAATATTGTAATTACATTTAAATCTAAAAAAACAAAAAATAATTGAAAATGTAGTTTAAATCTACAAAGAAAGATGAAGCCTAATTGCCAGTGATAACTGAAATTAAACCACTATATACAAACAGGTATACTGTAGTATAGTCAACTATAGTTGCCATATATTGATAGATTATTAATAGTATAAATTTTATGTTCAAGGAAATATAGTGATCTAAGAAATGTTTACATTCCATTTCCTCTTAGACAAATATATTAAATCTAAGGAAAAATATCTTTTCTTGGTACTTCATCTTCAAGTTACTGATACAAATACCAAAGAAATGCTACATATTTTGCCAAACATCAAAAAACATGCAAAGAGTTTCTAAGGTATTTCTTGTTCAAGTTCCAAAAATAAATACATTCTCATATCTCTAAAAGAAACAAAATCAGGTATGTCAGCTTTTGAATAGCTCATGGAATTATGTATTTCCTTCCCAACACTAAGAATGTTAAATTTTATTCTACCATTTTACTGAAAGTACTTATGAGTTAAAAGAGTTTTATTGTGAAATCTTTAAGGTCTTACGTATAGAAACATATCTGCAAATAAGGATATTTTACTTATTTTCCTATTTAAGTTCCTTTATCTCTTAACTTAAGCTCCAGCTAAGACTAAGACCATATTGGATAACAGTGAAGAACGATGGACACTCTTTCTTTCTCTATTTTGTAGAAAGTTAACCATACATTTCTCATATACAGCCTTTATTTTGTTGAGATATGTTTCTTGTATTCTGAAACTCTTTAGGTTTTTTTTTTTTTTATGAAGGAATGTTGGATTTTATCAAAAGTCTTTTCTGCATTTATTGAGATGACCATGATTTCTGTCTTTGACTACATTTTATGATGTATTACATTCATTTATTTGAAAATGTTCATCCACCCCAGTATCTCCAGGATGAAGCTAACTTATAGCAGAGGAAGTTTCTTGATTTTGTTTTGCAAATATTTTACTGAGAATTTTTGCACCCATGATCACCAGACAGATTGGTGATCAGTAATTTTCTTTATTTGGCTTTAGAGTCAGAGTAGTACTGACTGAAAAAAAGATTTTGGTAGCATTTCTCCTTTTTCTATCTTACTGAATAAAATAGTTCTTCATTAAGTGTTCAGTGGAACTCAGCAATGAATCCATTTGGACTTTGATATTTTGGGGTTGGGAAGTATTTTTATTAATACTTCAATCCAAGTGCGTGCTACAGATTTATTTAAATCATTTATCTCTTCTTAGGTTACTTTTTGTATGTCTAAAAGAAAATCATCCACTTCCTTCAGATTTATTGATTTTCTGAATTTCATTAACATCTGTTGTCATGATTCCCTTTCATCTCTAATTTTTGAATTTGGATCTTCTCTCTCTCTTTTGGTCAGTTTGGCTTAGGGTTTACAGATTTATTTGTTTTCAATGAACCAAATTGTTTCATTGCTTCTCTGTATTGTTTATTTTTTTCTTTTCAATTTCATTATTTTATGATCTTTATTTCTTTGAGTCTATTGAGTTGTGGGTTGCCTTCCTCTTGTTTTTTGAATGCACCAGGATACACCATTAAGTTATTTTTTTATTTTTTGAGATCTCTCTTATTATTTTATAAAATGTAGTCAACTTCCCTCTTAGGACAGTCTTAATTAAATCTCGTAGGTTTTGTTAGTTGTGTTTTTATTTTCATTTTATTCTAGGATTTTTTTCAATGTGTAATTCAGTCTCTATGAGTTTGTGTATGCTCTATAGTTTCTCTTGTGGACTTCTTTTATTCAATTTTGATCATATAAAAATTGCTACAATTTTCTTATATTTGTTAAAACTGTTCATTTTGGAGAAAGTTCCATGAATTGTTCTAAAAATGAGTATTCAACTAGGTCTATTTAATTTATGATGTGATTTAACTCAAACAGAAATTGCTGGGTTTTGTTGGGGTGATCCATCAGTGAGATTGGCATATTGAAGTCACCTACTATTATTTTGTTGTCTGTCTGCTTTACACATAATATTTGTTTTATGGTGAGCTCACATGGGTGAGCATGTGTTCAGTGGTATATTTGTTTTTTAAAATGTAATGTTCTCTTAATGTATTGTTCTCTTAAACACTTTGAGGTAGTCTTGTGTATCTCTTCTGATTAATTTCAATTTGAATTCACTTTTGCCAGCTGAAATTTGCTTGTTTCCTAGTTTCATTTGCTTGGAATACCCTTTTCTATCCTTTCACCCAAAGCCCTGTCTATCTGTTTTTGTTTTTGACAGTAAGGTATATTTCATGGAGACAAAAAACAGATGGATCCTGCTTTTTAAAAAAAAGAAAAAAAGCAAATAAAACTTCGAATACAGTATTCTGCCTTTTATCTACCTTTTGACTAGGGAACGGAAAGCATTTAAATTCAGAGTTATTCCTGAAAGGTGTATTAATTCCTGTCATTTTGTTGATTCTGTAGTATTTGGTGTATTTCTCTCATTTGTTTACTTAATTACTGTGGTGCTTATTCTTTCCCATAGCATCATGAATGTATTTATCTTTCTCTTTAGTCCAAAGGATTATTTAGGTGTCTTCTGTGGAGCTAGCTTAGTGCTCATGGATTCCTTTAGCCTTTGTTTTTTTTCCAAGAAAGATTTTTCTTTCTCTTTCATTTACAATAAATAGTTTTCCTAGGTATAATCATCTGTGTTGGGAATTAACTTCCAGGGCTTGAAATACATCATTCCAAGCCTTTTTGGCTTAAATTCCTGGTTTGTAAAGTTTCTTTTGACAAATCTGCTCTTATTCTGACAGGACTACCTTGATATAGAGAGTTGAGGTTTATGGTTATTGATTCCTAGACTTAAAGTTGGCTTTATTACTTATGAAATTCATATATTTCTGATTTAAAATAGTATATCAAGGATTCTTCCATTTCTATCATTTATAAAGTGTTTCATTTTAATTTTCAGTTATAGGAAAAATACTATTTGGAAAATGGACTAAAATCATTTGTTTATTTGTAAACAAGGATTATTTATACATGGGTTACATGAAACCTCCTCTGCAAGAACAACCATTGTTCTTAACTACTGAGCCATCTTTCCATCTCTCCAGCCCCTTTTTGGTAGATTCTTAACTACGTGTCTTTAATTATTCAGTTGAGCATAGGAATGAATATTCTATCATGAGATAAACTGCTGCTATATTCTAGAAGTTCAGGAATTAGTTGTAGAGACAGACATTGGAACATGTCAGGGTGAAGAGTATTGTTAAATGCATAGAAATTTTCCCGCAATAACTAAAAGGGTGACATTTATTCCAAAAATTATTGTTTTTGAGATATTGGTAAATCATCAGCATCCAAGGCTACTACTCATAGGCAACATTGTTCCAAGGACTTAATGAGCATAAAGTCCAGTTCAGTCTCTACGTATAGGCTTGTGGTCCAGCTGTAGTACCAGCTATGCTGCTTTACACTTTGTTGATCCACGGTGTATGCTTCTCTGGACTCTGAGTCTCCACTAAATGCTCACTCAAAGATTGTAATTTATTTTTAGTAAGTCTTAAGAGAGATTCATAGTGACTTTAAATCATAGCCTGAGCTGGCAAAAAGAAATAGCTAGCTAGCTAGCTAGATGGATAGATGTTTTTGAAAGTAGATGTTAGCATTTTCATAAAACAAAACTAAATTTGGGGAACTACTTTTATGACACAATAGTAAACGGGGACAAAAATAAAAACCAATATGGTACAAGATTTAAGTATAAACTATAGTATTTGAATAGTGCATTCAAATCAAATGAAACAAACAATATATTTCTCTAATACATGAAATGTCCTAAATAAATTTTAATTGAGAAATTCAGAACAAAAGATCCACTTTGTCCAAGCTGCATGGCAATAAAAGAACCTTGTGAAGACAATGACCTCTAGGGTCGAAGATGAGGTAAACAAATTGGTAAAGTAAGTCCAAAACCAGAAGGCAAACACAAACTTAGTCTAGCTAAAACAAACAACTCAGTTAATCTGAAAAAGGTACAAGCCTAGCTAAAAGACAATGTTTAAAAATGTTCTTGGGTTAAACTATTCTTTACAGAGGAAACAATTTCTCTCAAATGGCACATCTTAATTGGAAAGAAATTAGGGCAACAAGAACTTCATGAAGTCTCAACAGGACACAAAACCATCTATTGCCCATGACAGTCACTACAATAAGTAGAGTTTGATACACATGTGCAATTACTTAACATTTAAGAAGGAAGATGCCGCCTAAGAATGAGTCAGGATCAAAGAAGTTAATGCAGAGGACTCATCCCAGCTTTGCTTGTTCTGACACTTACTCCTGACTTGCTCTATTCTTGGCCCAGCTTATTAAGAGTAAAAAGTAGACATCATACCTCTGAAAACATGTCTCCTTGAAAACACTGGTCTCAAATATCATGTTCTC